>BRZM01001596.1:21599-46422 GCA_033238685.1 Lates japonicus | reverse complement strand
TGCACATAAACCCTTTTATCCCATGGCAGCACTTAAACAGCAAGTTTATTGCTTAAGATGAAAATTGTGACTTTTTTGAGCAGGTGATAGATGACAATTTATATTCAAATTCCCAGTCAAAGTTGTTTGTTTTGGGATTTTCAACCCGATTGTTGTACATCTATTCGTTGTCTTGTCAGTTGTTGGTTTATTATATTATTATAGCATTCATGACATGTCTAGCATTGTTAATGAAAATGTACCCAGAACCGCTTAAAAGTATAAGATGCCTCAGGGACTGTTGGGTTTTTTAAAATTCTCATAAAAGGCCTCATCACCATCTTGTTTGATTTACACGGTCATCATTTTAATTCAGACCATGAAGAATTTAACAGTTGGGGTGATTTGGCATCATTCACTGATCAGATTAGAGATTTTATAGGTAGCGCGGATCTGTATCAAAATGATGCTGTGACAGCAGGAAGAGGAACATGGTCGCAAATGTCTGCAGTCATTTTTTATGGTTGTGATCACTACATATATATCGCTTTTTCAGCAGTTGGAATCAGTGCTGATGTGAGCACTTGAAAAAGCGGCACAAAAATAATTGGCAACTAATAATTAAGCAGAATGAATTGTAGTTACAGACCATCTGGAGACAGAAATTTTAGTTACAGCGTAGCCAAATATTAAAAATGGCTTATTTTGATTTCTATATATATAAAGTACTATGATCAAGAAAAGGGGTCAATATTAATCTAGAAAAGTAAAGAGTCCTCAATCCCACAAGTAGATTAGAGACACTGAAATATAGACTAATTTGTTGCAGCAGAACCAGCTGTGGTGATTTTGCAACTGACTAATTAGATCATGATTATAAAAAGTGAGCTATAATCTAAAACGTTTCCAACATGCTTGTTTTTGTCTTATTTAAGTTCATGGTGCTGTTTGGGTGCTGGCAGGTGAAGAGCTTTTTGAGTTGTTTTCTATTCCTCTTGTAAAGAAACAGCTTTAGTTTATTTCTATACTCTTGATTAGCCTTTCACTTATTGCTTCCTTTGGGTTGTTAACCACCTTTTGTTACAGACATCATAGTGGTGGGTAAAATGGTTTGACGCTCATACTTGGCCTTTCCTTTGAGGGCTAAGCATTCTTGTTATCTTTAGAGCCAGCAGAGGTAGTTAGACCTGTTCTCCCATTTTATTGCTGGCTTATTCACATGCACTACCAGAGATACATGGTTCCATCTCAAAAGCCTTCGTACTTGGTACAAATCCACCCCCTTGTCTCCATGTTTAGAAGCCCAACCATAGAAAAGGCTGTGAGAGTCAGGCTGGTACCTGAAGTTCATTATTCGACAGAGGGCACAGTAGAAGGCAGCAGATATGCGGTGAACGCTTGGGGGATTTAAGGTATGAGGCTACAATCATGGGTGACCAGCCTTGGGCCCTCCAGACCATAGGTCTGTCTAGGCTGATGCTGTCACACTGCCCTCCTCAGATGGCTAACTCTAACCTCTGAGGCTTATCCTGCCTTTCCACTCACCCCATGGTTATGCCACTGTTTCTTTTTCTTCCTTCATCTTTCAACCATCAACATTTTATTTTCCGTTAACCAGGACATGGAGGGACCCACCATGTGGCAGGTCTTTTCACATCCTCAATCAACAGGTGTTGTTCCCAAATATTTGAAGGAAACTAGGGTTACACTCAAACATGAGCTCTCTGGGCCCCAACACCAGATCTCGCTAACTCTGTCCCAGGATGTGTCAAGAACAGAGGAGCATGTGAAACAGCTCTATGGGTACTTGGTAGTCACGCTTAGGGTCCCACCCAATACCCAAGTGTAAATCTCTTCGAGCCTTGGCTCATGGGTTCTGACAGCACTTACTGATCGGTAGTTTGCCTTTAGGCGCCTAGTGTAATTGGTGTAAAAGAAGTGTCTTTCTGATACATGCGCTTTTACTTTTTCCTCCATGCTACGTAGTGACATAACACGTCATTATCTAGTGGCTTACCCATGTCCATGGGGATGATGGGATGGTGAGGTACGATTCATCAGTTGAACCTGGACTTAATTTTCAAATTGATTGACGTTTTCTTTAGGCTGGCCTGATCCTAGTGCTTCAATCCGGTGCCCTTGAACAGCCACACACAGTAATTCAATCTGGAGGTTTATTTGTTATGGGGAAGAAGGGAGATATCTTAAAGAACAGATCGTGAAAGAGGGGCTAGAATACGTTTTTTCATCCCCGGCTTACGGAACAAATTGAATTTGTGCAGGATGAGTCACCATTTACAGATATTTGCTGGAGCAGAGCTGGGACTGGCACGCTGCCTGATGTGTATCAGGGCCTGGTGAGTGGTGGTACTGTTCCTCTTTTCCTTCACTCGTATTCACTGATTGTAGAGGCTCAATATTTCTGACTTTAACTTGATTGAAGAGGCTCTTGAAATTTCTGGAACTAAATACCACTGAGTGTTATGAGTTTGCAACCACAGACCCACACTGGAAGCCTGGGACAGAGATGGTATTATACCGTATTCACATCCTACTTTGAGCCACAGACAAAGTTATTTGTCGATTCACTTTGCAAAATCCGTTCGTTATTGCCAGTTTCCACCGAAATGATGCTGATGCCGCCTGGATCAAAATGAATTCCTCAGCATGAATAAATAGGTCCGATAAATGTTTCTCTCACTGCTCCAAACGTTTCTTATTCTCAGCTGTTTTTCATCAATAATCAGACACTGTCCGTGAGATGGACTGGAAGAAGTGGAAAGACGATTAATGAGAATTGTAACAAGAAATCCAATCTGGCCCGGCAATTTTTCCTCCATCTTACCAAGAACACAGATCATCGCCTGCCTGTTGTTTTAGCAGCTGCTCAGAAGGAGCTAGTGTCGTTGCTGGCACAGTATGGAGTCTTTTGCTTGATGTTTAGCTATTACAGCATGTCAGGATTTCTGTTTTAGGAGTAGTTTCATCAGAAATGGCCTCATTTCAGTTTGTCATTTCCCTTCATTTTTAAAGTACTAATAACAGCAGGGGGACCCTCTTATGAAGTAGCCATGGCAATATGTCTGTTCAAAAGAGAACAGCTTGTAGTGCTGACCGCCTTTGATTGTCAATAAAATAGATAGTGCTTAGTGCTTCTTTTATTTTCATTCATTCACTGATGGCTATGACAGTGCTGCCATTTCATGTAATTGCACTTGTGCTAGCGGGTGCCTCTTGGCCATAATGCAGTTAGCCAGTAGTGTCAAGGTCACACAAATATAAATATACCAGCTTCTCCTTTTTCTTCATGTTCTGTAGTATCTTGCCTTCTGCTGCCTCTGTGGGTGATGTATTATGCCCTTACGCAGTTCTCACACCTCTGTATCCCACTCAGCCCTGGCTTATATAAACTAAAGATATAGGTTGTGTGGGATTTTGTATTTATGATTACAGTACATGAAAGGATGTCAAAAGCTTGGCTTCTTTTTTTGTCAATCTTATATACAGCATTTGCCAACAGTAGTGGTCTGCCAGCTCTAAGCAGAAATACTCTATAGCATTTAATGATGGTGGAAATGTGGATGTTATTGGCAAAGGTGCTTAATCCCAGTCAGGGTAAAATAAGAAAAAGCAATGAGCTTTTGAATGAGTCTAGAAACATTAGCTAACAAAATTGCTCAGGCATGTTAGTGTCTACAATTGTTTCAATTACCACCAAACTGTGTGTGTGTTGATAATGAATTTAAAAGGAGGTTCATGTAAGCACGAATCGGCAAGCCTCATCACCTCAAAAATCCCTTTGATGGCAGAAACTACTGTGAGCTTTACAGCAGCACCAGCTTATTTAGATGTATCATCCAGTTTTCCAGGCTGTTTTGTATAGTTTGAAACATATCTCATAATGCATAAACAACAGTCTGAAATGCTTAGTGCTTATCGCTCATTTCACTGTTAAACGCCTTCATCCCTCCATACACATGACACACACATTAAACATGCATCAAGCACTACACACAGAAGACATTGAATGATTAACCTGGGGGCTTTGAGGTTTACCCTTGCCACTGTAGCTGGTCAACACCTAATCCTTTCCATAACCTTGACCTAATCCTAAACTTTTCCTTTATTATTATTTTTGCCATCAGTGCATTTTCTTTTGAAAGCATAACTCCGTGATTGTGTAATTTTGCAGGTGTGTGGAGGTGTGTCTGGGGTTATTTGTGTTGTCAGTGCGAGGTTGTTCTCCCTTTATTACCTGGGTGATATTGGATCTCTGCTGTCTTGAATCTATAAAATATTAAAATTCTCCTGTAGCCTACCTACCAAACATCGTATTTTCTTGACTCTACTTTCTCGAAAACTTTTCTTCCCACAAACGAAAGCAGAAGAGCAAAGGTGGCTTTCTACCACATGTACATCTCTCTTAATATTCATTATTCATACCTTAATCTTGCACTTAACTACACACCCTGATGTTAAATACTCCTCTGAAGGTATTTTTCTGTCATAATTTCCCACTACTCTACATTTCTCTACCGAGTGGTGGACATTGTAACCATAGGTCTAATTCTTAACATACAGAAAAAATTACTGAGCCGCTAAAACACCTCTACAAGAATAGTGGCAAATAGGTGAGAGATGAGTGACAATAATTACCCCTCCACAGGACAATGGCACAGTCTGACAGTGTTGCATTTTATTCTATAATATTTGCAGTTGATTTGGCCCAGACTATAACTACAAAAACACCTTGTTGATACAGTTACATAATAGTGGAGCTGGGCTTAATGTCACACCATCTATAATCTGACATGTATGGATAGATACCGATAAGATAGTTTGCCGTAAGGAAGCGATTTCTCTGTTGCTTTAATTCAATGGTAAATATATCAGATATTATGTGAAGTGTCTCTACATGATGTTAACGCGCTGAAAGAGAAAGACACTGCTTTATTAGAATCAGTCGTAGGCGCATGCATGTGGTGTATTGTCACATTGTAATACATAGATAAATAATATAAATATTCATGAATTATTACATTGATTACAGCCATATCTCTCAGCTCTAAGCCAGGGTTATTTTTTGTGTCTCCCAGAAAGCTTGGCTGGGTCTGAAGCTCGTTGGAGCCTATAAACTAATAATGAGATGTTGTTTGTGATATTAACATACACAAATACCTCTCGGCCCTTGTAATTAACATTATTTGGTCATCTCATTCGTCCATAGTGAAGAAGAAACTAAATTTAAGAGGTTAGAAAGTTTCACTTATTTTACCAGGATTTATCATTTTAGTTTTGGTCAGGGCTGGTTTAATAAAACATTTTAAAATTAATTTTCGATTTTACATTATTGATTCAGTATTGATTCTTAAAATCACAAGATCAATCTTAGCATTTGTTGCAGGAGAAAAAGTATTAAGCTAAAAAGTAATATAGATAATAGCTGGCTATATGAGCCACCTTTAGTCCTGACAGTCCCCTAAACTGTGATGTGAATAATCTATGCAGACCCGCGCAGTTTTCCATTGTCACACTGTCAACTGACTCGACCAGTAGCTAATATAGAGATTAGCCTTTAGAGGGTCAGGACTGAAAAGACCCCACACACTGATCTGAGCTCTTTGGTTTGGGGTTTGTTGGAGGAGATACTACTCAGTACTGAGGCCGTGAAGGTGAGTGAACAGGATTCTGCTTTATTCAGTGTTCCTGCTGGAGTGAACACTAGCTAACATCTGTGTGCAGATAGTAGGCTGATGTCTTGTCAACACAACAGTGTAGATGAATTAGTGAGCAGACTTTCATTTTCTGTCCTGTCTGTGCTAATGGTTATGATCTATACTCAGTTGAAGCATCTGCTGCTGACAGTCCATGTGTCACATATAGGCCAAAAAAAAAAAAAAACGATGTATCATGTTTTAGTAATTTTTGCCAAGGAAAGTTAATCCTTAATCCACTTTTTATAACGAGAAACGTGTTCACAATTTAGCCGATAATGTGAACTGGAACTTGAATATTCAGGCAAACAACAGTGTTGCTTATACTGATGTATTTGAATGATCAAGAATGGCATTGAATTGATTCTAGAAATCTATTCTCTATTCTCAAATTGAAAACATGGAACGAAATTTAATGGGAAAAAAATCTTCTTTGACCATATAGAAAAATCACAAATAGACAGGTAATGCCATTCTTAAACAATATTAGTGGATTAAGTTTATTAATATGTTAAATTGTGCACTACAGATCTTACACAGATGACCTTACCAAATGATAATCTATACATTTTGCTCCCATGTGCCGACATAAAGAGAATTCAAAGCTATTAAATAGCTGGGTATGTTCCAGTGATTTTAATGTTAGAAGTAAAGGCAACCATTGCATTTTTAAGATGAATTGCCAACCCCAGCAGGCTTTTTACATGCCCAGCTGAAAGGGATGATCGTTTCATTTTAATGAGCGGAGACCATGGTAATATGATTTGTCGTGATTGCTTCTGACCCTTACAGCACTATCAATATTATATTACCTGTGTGACAGAGTGTCCTGTAAGCCACATTATTTGCCACTGTGGCTGGATATTTTTTATATTAGCAAATCACCATCCACATCTCACCACTAGTGCCACAACCACCCTCTGCATTCGCCGAAGCCATTCATGGTAACAAGCAAACCAGAGTCATTTATAATTAATTCTTTTGCCAGTGTTGGGAACAAAAGAAAAAAAAAATCTAAGCTGAAACAGGAAGAAGGGGGTGAATTGTTCTCTTAGAGGCAGATATTGAGGGCTTAATAGTATCCCTAGTGACAGCAACTGTTGGGCTTCAAATCCTTGTTTTTTTCCCTCACTGCCTGGTAACTCCTGTCTCACTCAGTACTGAGGAAGGCTCTTCACGCACACACACACACACATGCACACGCACACGCACGCGCACGCATGTAGCTAGTGAGGAATCCCTCAGTGATCAAAAACCTTTCACTATATCACAGTTACCACCAGTCTGCATATGCCATTGGTTACACGTTGTTTGTTTGAAAAGGCTTTGTATGGAGCAAACTTGAAGCATGAAATTATAGTATATTCAAAGCACCACAGCAGCATTTTTTCACATTGAATTGGAGCATAATAAAAGTATTATATTACCATCAACATTTTGCAATAATGTAATAGCAACTTTGGTTGTTTTATTTTTCTTTTCTTTTTTGGAAGACTATAGACATGTAGGGACGAGTTCACCATACATAAAACCAACGGAAAAGCTTGCTTTTGCTGACTGCTAGTGTTTTAGGTTCCTGTAGAGATGTACAAGTGTACTCTGGGTGTGGGCTAAGAGGGCAACTAGCACAGCTTGCAAACTGTGTTAAATGCCACAGGTGACATTAATTCATTTATTAATACATGCTCTGGAGCTCTCATAATCCAATCTCAGACTGATGTAGCTGTGTCTCTGCTTTTCATAGTAAGTGGAGGCACAGGGCCTGTATTTGAAAATCTGGTGTCAGAAAAGCAGCTTGAAGAGTCTGATAAATGTAACAGCCCAGACCAGTTGGTGGTTTAATTGTCTCCCAGTGATCCTAACCTGGTCTGGAAGGCATGAGAAATATGAGTAATACCAGCATGCCAGTGCATGGGGTTGATGGTGTGTCTAGAATCAGCATGCCATCTGGTTCATAGGTCAGAGGTTAAATAGCAGAGATGCAATACTGTGTGATGACGTGTCTTGCTGCCCAGTCTGTTGCCTGAATCCAGTCACATGAATCACTTCTGTTTTATTCCATTTATATTTCTCAGTATTTATGACCATTTAGGGTTTTGTTTTACATTAGCATGACATTTTGATTTTGGCAAATGCTATTTAAAAAGGGTAATTGTCTGGTTTGTACATACTATGAGACATGCATATAAATCCAGTATTAATTAGTGTTACAGTAAATCCTGGAAATTAACACAGCCAAAAACTCCCTTTATGATCACATCATCTCTCACAGGCTGAATTCAAGCACTAATGTAACTCCATGCTCCATCTGTACTCTTTAGAAACATGGGGATAGATAGAGATGTGAGTAAAGAAAAGGATACGAGTAATGATGGGGAGGGGAAGATGGAACAGGGAATTTAGAGGGGGTGAGGTTAAATGGTCCATGTCAGTAGCAGTCTTTAACACATGGGATTACTGCCCCTTTGTGTGCGGTGAGCTCACTCAATCACTGAGCCTGTGTAAGACACACTCCACCATTTACCCCACACTGTCGCAGACATCCTGATCAAGCTGACAAAGGCTGGGGAAGTACACGGCTGCAATCAGCTGGCTAACAGTAACAGGAGAATAAATTGAGGGGATGAAGAGAGTGGAGGAGGGAAGGAAAGACACGAACAAGAAGGGACCAAAAAGACACATGCGCTAGAAACAAAGTCGGAAAAGTGTTGTCTGAAAAAATGGGGTTGAAGAAGAGGTGAGGAGAGGCTCTATAAAACACTGAAATAGGCTGGAGGTGAGAAGATGCACTATAAAGGAGAGAAGCTGCACCATAAAGTAGTGAAATGCACTTAAAGCAAAAGATGGAAAACACAATAAAAAATAGAAAGTAATGCAGTAGCAGTTGGATGAAAGGAAGACTGGAGCAGTATCTTACAGAGAATTTCATATTATTATACACATGTGAGATGGGTTGTAATGATGCTAATTAAAGCTTTTATGCATGTGTTGTGAAAATTGGCATCTCAGCGTGATGTGCTCCATTTGGTCCTCCTCTTATGAGTTCTCATGGCTGGGTTGAAACTGAAACCTGAAATGTCCCTTGATGATTAGACCAGAGTTACTGCATAAAAAGTACAAAAGGAAACCAATAAAATATGCAATGCAGAGCAGCTGACTTCACTTTTTGAAGGCAGCCTTGATGATCATTATCACTTTGCATGAATTCTGAATATTGGAGAAAGTCTTGGTGTTCTTAGCTTCTGTATGCACCTTTTATTTGTCAAGGGACCACGAGTTATTAGATTGGCCAGGTGGAGGTTTTTATGTCAAAGGCATATTACCGGCGAATCCTCGTCGGCTACCAGATTAAGTTATGGAAGTGTGAATATTTGAAAGGCATTATCTACTCAAAGTCATGTTTCCAGGCTATTGAGTTCAGAATGATAAGAACCCAGTGGAAGTCAAGCTGGTAGAGCATAGAAAATGAAACTTTTTTTCAGTGACAGAATACAAGAGATAGCTGAAATGTTTTCCTCTTTCTTCTCAATATTGATGGTTTTTCAAACTCAAGTTAATCTACCAGTCAAAATGCAAAACCTTAAAACATGGCTCCCTAAAACTCATTTGTTGCCGTAGGAGCTAAATAGCTACCAAGTGTCTAATCCTGTAACAGGTGTCATTTCTCTCTCTTACCACTGTTGTGCTCAGTGTGGGGCAGAATTAGTTTTACAAGTTTGTAATGGGTTTCTGTTATGCAACGAAAAAAATCTAAAACAAGAAAACACTGAAAAGAATGTGGACCTCTGACAAATCTTAATAATCTCCCATGTTGCTCCAGTACTTTTACTGTCAACAATAGAGTGGGTAGATAAAGGAGTAGTCATGCAACAGTAGTCAGAGTTTCTCTTGACGGTTGTCTTAGGAGACTTTCTTGGACTCATTGTCAGTGCTGCTTAATAACAATTTGGCAACCAAGTACCTAAACATGGCTCTGTGTACTGGATGACATTAAATACATAATGTTTACACTGTCACATTTCAAGAGATAATTTAACCTGTTCATGATATTTAGCTTGAACTGCTAACAGTTACAGTGGTTCCCAAGGGCAGCTCATGTTTGTAATTCATTCTTCTCCGACTCCATCAGAAGTGTTTGTGCTGCACAGACGTCCTTAAAAAGTGAAGTAACTGCCCTTAAAGTCAAATTTGTGGTCATGAGTTAAATCCGTTTTGGGATTAAGTTTTTACTGAAGTTTTTGTTGATGTGAAGCTTCGGTCTGTCCAGTCATTTAAACCTGAAATCATAGTCAGATGGAGTGCAGCGATTAATACAATGCTAACCTATTTTGCCTCTGTAATTTTTCTTTTGCTCACTGTAATTATCTCTCAGACGTTCACTGATGAGAGGCTTTGACAAACATTCACGTTTTATTAATCTTGACATTGCCTTGGTTTTATGTGTTTAACACATGGTCACTATCTTTTTTTCACACACCCACCCACACACACACACACACACAAACCATCTCATTTCTGCTGAGGTTTCTCTGTTTGCCTTGTGTCAGTGATGGTAACTTTAATTATTGTGCCTTTGCTGTCTCAGTCCATGCATTTTGATGAGCCCTGTGTTTAAATAGGCACACATATACACACAGACATTGGCGTGGGTAAAATGTGAGGAACAGGTCAATTAAAAGGGCCCGTGACTGTCCAGAATGTTTTAATTAAAGTAGCAGTGAAATGTAAACTTGGTTCTAATTATGATTAGCTTTAATTAGCTGTCACTCTGATCTTAATTGCTTTTGAATACAGCTGACCTCCAAATGCTTCATCTCCATGCTCCAGCATCAGCGCTTGGCTTGTGTGACCAGTTATTCAGCACTGTCTGTTTGTGTCTGTTGCATTGTTACCTCTCCATACACATTCATGGGTATTAGTATGTGTCTTTAAGCAGTTCTTGTATGAAAAAAAAAAAAAACTTTAATACTTTATTTGTAATGTATTTGTTTGTATGATTCTCCACAGGTGCTACTGGATATGGTGGTGAAGAAGAGTGAGGGTTACAGCGTGGAGCAGTTGGAGAGACTGTACTCCCTTCTCAGCCAGTGTATCTACCAGTACCGCAGAGAGTACGACAAAACCCAGCTACTGGAGGTCAGTGAGAGAGATGTACTCTGGGTCAGCCTTTCCAAAGTGAAATCTAGTCAGTTAAAGTCGATTATAAAGAGAGTGTTGCCAAAAAGTATACAGAATTTTTGAGTCAGTCTAAAGTTGATTGATTGACTAGAAGACCAAAAAAGTATCTGTAACATTTCTCATACTAGATTTGATATATATATATTTTTTAAACTCCCTGGTTCCAGCCTCTCATAGTTGAATTTTTTATTTTCACAGTCTTCTGTGGTGTAAAACTTTTAATATCTTTGAGATATCTTTGAGTTTTTGACTGTTAGTTATAGTGAAAGTAATCATTAGTAGGGTTGCAAAATTCCATGAATTTTCAAATCTGGAAACTTGTCATGGGAATTAATGAGAATTAATGAGAATAAATGGGAATTAAGGGGAATTAACTGGAAATTTGGAAAATTGCTGGTTAGCCTATAACAAGGAACCTACACTGTAGTTGAAAAAAAAGTCACCTTGCAGTATAATCTTAAACAACCAACAACTGGTTAAAACAACCAGATTTAATGCAAATTCAGTTGAATTTCTACTGTGCACTCTTCACTCCTCAGTCCCAAGCATACAACACAATACCTACTACAGGGATATTGAGGCCACACCCACTGCATGCACTGTGCATTCCACCACCACATGCACAGATAATTACTAGAACCCTGCACACAACAGCAGACTATTGAAGCCACACATTTGAGCCTACAGACGACATTCAGTCAACTAAGCTTTGATGATATTACAGGGGTAGATATATTTGATATATGGCATTAAAGTTACTAGCAAAAAATAAATATATATATAATATATATATATTTATTTTATACAGCATTCATTTTTTTGTTGTTTTAGTTTGTAATTTGTAGTAGTTTGCATTCATCTCTGCCAAATCTCTGACAAAACAAGATGTTTATACTTCTCTTTGTGCATGATACGGTTCAAATGAATCACCCCAAATTTGTAATTTCTAATTCAGTTATAATTTCTAATTCAAATAATTCCAAATTCCCTAGCTCAACTTCCCATGGAAAGTTTTACTGGAAATATTCCACCCCCACAATCTTACTGAGTTTGTTCTTATTAACTATAGACATTGAAAAATACCAAGCAGTAAAGCAGAAAGTTAAAAAATAAGCTGTTGTGAATTCAGCCTCTTTCTCTCTCTCTCATCACACAGTGGTTGCTTCAGAACCTTGTTGCTAACCAGCAAGAATAGGTTTAAGTTTCAAAAAGATTGTGTGAATAAGACAAATTTAGTTGCCTCGTGAATACAAGGACTTCTGTTGCAGCTGGGGCATCTTTTGTGTGCAGAACAAAGGAGGCGAATTCAGTAGTTGTGCAAGGTTTCGAGGCAAATGGCCTGGTGGACTGTAGCTTCATTTTTTTCCCATTTTGTGCTGCAGATTTGACCTCATGCAAGCAGAACATCTCAGTCCAAGTAACTTGTTTCATGATGCCAAGTCACATGTTGCCTCTTTTTTACACTGAGGGTTTTAAAACAACTGCTAACATCTAATGAACTAATAACATTCCAGGCATGATGGAAAAGGCTGGGGGACAAATGGAATCTAAGATGAACTACTTCCAATAGAATAGGTCTTTTGGGAGTATAGATATAGACATCTACACACACTCAGGCACTCTGACACAGGGAATAGCATGTGGAAGTCACAAAAACAAAACTAAAACACAGCTAGGTGTAGGTATTGGAGGATAGATGGAAGTGGAGCCAAGCAGTAATGGTATAAACCAATAGAGATTACGATTTGAAAGTTGAAAGGGTTGAGTTCATTTTTATATTCCTGTTCTTATTGCTCCAGAATTGGATCTAATAAGGACAATGGGGACTTTAATTAAGTAAGCACATGTAAAAGTGTTCAGTAGTTGTGTGTTTGAGACATTCAGAGATGAAGTGAGTCCAGGAGCTGGAATCCAAAACAGTTAATAAAAGAAACTAAGATTTTACACAATGCTCCATTGTGGCTTCATTAAAATCTGTCGTTTAGCTTTTGTTACCTAAAAGGAAGAATTACAATTTCAATGGTATTCATTTTCGAACAATCTGAATGTGATAGTAGCAGCTTAACATCTAAAATTTAATTTAATATTACAATTCAGCTTGTGTGACACCAGGATTTACTATTTACATGTCCTAGTTATTACATTGAATTATATTGAATTAGATTAATTGTAGAAAAATAAATCGAAGTTTCTAATTACTGTTGCATAACAGCTATTATTCAAGGTAAAAATTTGTAAAATGATTTTTTAAAAAGCAGTCTGTGTGATGAGAGTTTTTTCATTCAGTCCTAGTCTATTTAGAAAATACAGCAGAATCAGTGCATACGGTGAGTACGGGTTAACAAAATGACCCTGAGTATAAGGTCTTTTTCTCTATTTTTCATTTCTTATCTCCTTTGACAATGTTCCATAAAGAAAACGCTGCTGTACATCTTCCCAGAATCCCATCTGGTCATCTGCTGCTGCTGTAGGATGTCAGTGCAGACAGCGGGCCAGGAGTGGTAGTGCCCTGGTGCTGGTAGCCAGAGCTGGCTGTCAGGATGTCAGAGAGAGGAAGCGGCAGAGAGAGGAGAGAGCAGTCAGCCAGGTGGTGCCGCCTGTCGACAGGCCGGCTGGTGGAGGAGGGGAGGGCGCATGTCTGGGTTCGTCTCACACTGCCAGCCTAAATTGGTGTTTCCAGAGCAGAAATGTCAGCTCGTTTGGCACGTGCTTTGTTTGCCTCTGCTTCCAGCACACATCTTGATTCCACAGCAGGTCATCTCCTTGTATCTCCCCAGAGAATGCAAAAATGCGTACACATACACACACGCATGCAGGTGGCTGAAGCCATTTCCACTTAATGTTGGACTCCGTTGCAGCGTGCGGTGTTCGTGTCTGTGTTGTAGATCTGAGTGAAATGGAGCGTGTCCATACATTTGTCTCCTTTGCTTTCTCCCCCGTCCTCCTCTGGGTACGGCTCGTCTCAGTGTTCTAGCAGAGCTGACCTTTCAGCAGATGGAGTGGACTGCACCCTGCTTCCAGTTAAGGCCAGAGGGACCATCTCTGCTCTGTACACAATAACACACTAACCATGCTTCTATCTACAAATTGGCGTTCATATTGCCCCAGGCCTAGTATTACATTTTGCCTGTGTCTCAGACTGCAATTAAAGACTTTCTGGGAGCCTTTGACCTTTAACCCGGGTCTGTGGGGTGCCAGAGCTGTGCGTGCCACTGGCTGAGCTAGCTGAACATCAGAAGAGAAGACTATTTCTCTGCTTATTTGTGTATTTGCTGCTGAAGATTGTGGCCTGTAGGTCATTTAATAACTTGTGTAAGTGTTTGTCCAATGCAACATCAAGGCAAATTGCAAAATTATTGGATTTCCAGGTCCATGTAGTTATGGGGTAACATCTTTTTGATTCCTGCAGGAAGGTGGTGAAATGTAGATGACATGATTTTTTATCACATAGAGATTTGGACCATGTATACTCTTTTAATCATTAATGGTAAATATCTGGCTTTGATGTCAGGCTAGAGCTTCCTTTGAGACCTTCTCTCAAGACATTTAGTACCAATGTTGGAACATTGGAACAGTCACATAAAGAGAAAAGTGTCATAAAACAGGCAAAGCAATCAGTTCCTCCATTGACAGTAGCATCTGTAGAACAGAACGTAATGCAGCCCGAGCTTTCATCATTGTGAGTCTGTTGTCAGTAGCTTGTGAAACAACAGCTTCATCCAGACACAGCACACAAGATTGTTCTCTCTTGACTCTCTTTCTCTTTTGTCAGAAAAGAAAAAAACAACTCGCACCGGTGTTGTTCTGACTTTCCTTATCTACACGTACATGCCACAGAGGACACTGTTCTCCCAGGGGTTGCAGAAAATTTGATCTGGAAAATGGAGAAAATCAGTAACTGAGGTGGAAGAAGATAAGATGGGTTCATAGAGGGTGGCCGCACCAAAGTAATTTATATTACCTTTGTCACAAATAGGTTGAACATCACAAATTGATGACATTTTAACAGAGTAGAGCACGCAATGCTGGATTTTTCTCTTAATGCACAGTATTGATAGCTCCATAGGGAAATAAAACTGAAGGTTTATTCTGTGATTGTGCTACATTTTTTTGGGGGGGGGGGGGTTCACCTTTATTTGATAGGACAGTGGAGATGAGACAGGAAACAGGGAGAGAGAGCAGGGGAATGACGCGCAGTAAAAGTCCGGCTGAACCGGGAGTCGATCCGGGGACCAGCTGCTTAGGGCACTTAAGCCCATGTGGTACGCGCCCCAACCATTCGGCTACAGGGGCGCCCCGATTGTGCTACATTTTACTCATTGAGCTACGCAGCTATGCAGGAGCTTCCTGCCATGTAGGCTGACTTCCACCCATGCTAGAGAGACAGTGCTACAGGCTTAATTTTTTCTTTCTGAGACAGAGGGTAGGTGCTTCAGACACTTGTTAGATTGTCTGCTCTGTTTTCAGGATGACAAGGTGTTATTCCTTCAGGCAGATACAGTCAACATCACAGTGGGGCGAAGCATCAAGGTGGCAGAGATCTTATTTGTGTGTTGGTGTGTGAGTGTACAGTGAAACACGTCAAAAGCATAGGTGTGTCTTAACATGTTCTGTGTCTGATGAGCTGAAGTTTTTAGGGAATTTTTCAGATTAGTGACTTTTTATTCAGTTGCACATTCACTTTTCAGAGCTTCACTGGGTTTTACAGCTTATGTGACCTGGTGTTGATGGCTGTGGGGTTGTGATAAAGTGCTAAGTGTTTAATGGATGTTATAAATGGAGTAAGAAGGGAAGTTAGAATCAGCATAACATCAGCCTTGTGACCTTTTTTAAATCTATGCAGAATAAACTGTAGGAAATATTTGGCGTAGTTTTCATTATATCTGGATTATTAATGAACAGCTGGCTGCTGTGTCTCATTTAACACAGGACTGTGGCACCAGTTGAACATTTTTTGTGGCCATGAGAGGATTGCAAATGGCATTGATAATCAGAAGTTGCCTGTAAAATGGCATTGAATTCACAAGCGATCAAAAGTGTGCAAAAAAGTGGCATTCAGGCCACATTTTCAGTTGGTCCAAACATTCTAGAGTATTTTAAGCTGAGTTTTAAAAGGAGGAAAAAATCAATATTAAAAACCAAGAAATACACTCCTGATTATGATCTGTAAGACGACAAGTAGCAATAATTTAACTGATTATCATTTAATCTCAGCTAATTGTTTGGTCTCTAAAATATCAGGGAATTATTTTAATGCCCATCAGTTTCTCAGAGCCTTACCTGACATATTCACTTTGCTTGTGTTATCAAACTAATAGTCCAAAACCCAGATATATTCAGTTTAGTATTATAGAAGATTAAGAAAACCAGCAAATATTTTGAGATGGTGGAAGCAGTGACATTTTTGCTTAAAATTTGCAATTAGCAAAATTGCAATTGCAATTCATTTTCTGTAGGCAGACTAAAGTAATTACCTCATCCTTTCAGCCTCAATAAAACATTTTCAGCCCTTTTCTGTCTTGGTTTAAAAAAATAATTTATGAGTTATTCAAAATATTTTAAATTTTTTACATTAAAGAAAGTATAACACTAAAAGATGAAACCATTAACAGTATATTTTTTTAATTTCTTAGCAGAACAGGCATTTGTAGTATCTACTAATAGTTGATGATTATGTAAATAGAATAGTTATTCTCTCTAATTTTTCCAGGTGGGAGAGTGTGATGCAGAAGTTTTTGGTGAGGAAGGACCATCTCTACCTGGAAAAGTTTACCCCTCTCTTAGAAGTGTAAAATTGTTGTCTCCTGAGAAGTTGATATTTTTTTTTAACTTTTTGTTGTAGATGTTGAAATTGGTATCTTGTAGCAGCGTCTGTCGCACTGACTCAGCCATTCAGATGAGAGAACACACACAGTGTAACATCTTCAGAGCATTAATCATGGTCTATTGCAAGCTAACATCCATCTCTCTTCCTCTGGCTCTGTTCAGATTTAGTCAGTGTCAAACTCTGCTGTTTTCATGCTGAGAAAAATTGCCCGTCTCATTCCAGCACAGCTTTGCTTCATTTTATCATAGGTAGAAGCTGTTCTTTTCTCAATTTACTAGAGTAATATAGAACTTCTGGTGAGATTGCTGGAGTACTATGCACACATCTCAGGATTTTATATATTGGTTGGGGCCAGCCAGTGTGTCATTTCTCTCCTCTGGCCCTTGGAGGTGGGAGATGGAAGATCAGCGGCACAGTACATTCCTGTAGGGCCGGAGGCTATCAAATTAGTCCTAGACAGCCTAGGACCCTACAAGACACATAGGCAGGAGAAAGTAGAAGGGCTTGGAGTCAACCCTCAACTTTACAAAGCCACTTTTTAAGGAAAGAATCAAGCGCCTATCCTCTGCAGGAGGGCTGAGAGGCCGAGGTTAGGGACAGGGGCGGAGGCTAATGGTGCACCGCCATCTCAAGACCTGGCGGATCAGACCAGGCCAGCCGAGCCCTAGGTGCCATCAGTCCTGCACTTTTCTGTTAGTGTGGCAGAGCAGCCCCTGGTGCTACTCGGTGCTTCTCACACCTCCAGCCTGCTCACCGGTTCGCCTGCTTGGGCGGTTCGCCGAGTGTGCTGGGTGGGTGATGTCCTTATGGCCAGCCTCCTCCCTCAGGCGGGCCATTTTCCTCATGCACACACCAGGATCTCATTCATGCATGCACAGCCACACACACACAGGTCCTCACTGGCAGAGTGTGGGCAGAGGCCACCGCTGAGAGGGCAGATAGTGGCCTGGATCTCCTGAACTCATTCACTATCTCCCTCAATTCATGCTTTATCATAGGCCAGTTAACCACACACTATTATAGCTCATTTTTCATGTTTTAGCTGCCAGACCAGTTCAATCTCAGGCCCGTCGAGATCTCACTAGAACTAAGTTTAAAGTTTGAAACGACCTGAAGTTTCGATGCGAATTCATACCATGGGGGCCGAACCGGTGCTGTCTCATCATTACTGCAGCCTGGGTATGGTGGCTGTCCCTCTCAGGGGTGTTAAAAGCGACGGGCGCCAGCTGGGTCAACAACAAAACCCTCCTTCAAACGTTCTCTACACAGACCACTCCGCCTTCTCAGTCGCAGATTGCTCCGTCTAAATAATTTGTGCTCGCTGCCCCTCCCTCCCTCCACTTCATTCCACGGTATGATGCCCTCCCGATCCGTCTGCCCGCCAGTTGTTTCCCGCAGCACTGACAGAAGCTGGTGGTACAAATTGAATCGTATAGTTTTGCTGCAGCGCACGCCATTCTCATGTGAACAGATATATTTAACAGATTTTTCTGTTTCCTTGTTATTAGACTGGGCCTAGGATTGGGTGGTCCTCTGCAGAGAGTCTGTGTGTAGGCAAAAGATTCTCAGTACAGCCAGGTGGGGTCTTCGCCTCTGGTTCGCGCATCACCTTTAGTTTTAGTAACCTCGGCAATGGGGTGTTGAGGCATTTGCAGAAACCTGGGAATACATTATACTCCATCTGTAACATGCACTGTCAGTGCTTGGCATTGCTCCATCACATTGCCAAGAATGTGCGTGCTAATCCATGGCTAGGCCTTTGCTGTGGCAATTTCTAGGTGGTAGGTGTGATCTCCACTGGGCCAGACATGGAGGCAGGTCTGAGAGTCAGTAGCACCCAGCTTTTGCTGGTTTTTCCTTGTACGGAAAGAAAAATAGTAGTGTAGGTCAGGTAGTGCATTTTAAATTCTTGCTCCCACTCCCAAAGTGCACGCAGAGTGGTGCCTGCTCTGGAGTTCACAACAACTGGAAATGTTCTAACTGGATGGTCACCTGACCTATATATATTCTCCTTGTACTGTTGCAATTCTTTTTTACTTTATATAAGGTATGGCACATGGGTGGTTATTTTGTGGGTTGCAGATCCATGCGACCACACGAGCCATTGGGCGGTCTGCGTCTTTCAGGTCTCAGGCCCATGGTTATTTCTTTTTGCTCCTTTCCGCGACCTGTGGTTTATTTCATTTCTATTTTCTCCCAACCTCTGAATAAGAAATTTCAGTTGGTTCTCATCTGGCTAACACATTCTGGCTACCATTAATTCATGTGGGAGGCCTCACAGGTTTTCTATAGCATTGTTCATGTGGCCTGATTCACCACGTGTTGGGTGCTGGGTGCTCCTCAGGCCTCTGGCTGATCCTCAGGCCTCTGGTGCAGCTCCAGCCTGGCTCACCTCTGCCCTTCAGGTTCTCTGTTTGACTGGCAGAGACCATATATACAAGGCTAGCAGTGTGGGTGGCATGATTTCTGCAGAGAGCTAAGCGCTTCCTCAATTAATTATTTTAGTAAAACTATTTGCTAGGTATAAATGCTTTCTCCCAAAGATGCTGCCCATCTCCTGGTGCATCTTGGTGCACAGATCAGCCCTCCCAGTAGTCAGGGTGCAACAGTTCATTTGACAGATAGTAGTTCAGGATATTTCGTGGACTATATATTTTGGTTTCAGGTTCTTTAATTTCTACTGTACTGGCGCATCAGATCTGCTCCTCCTCCTTCACTTGCCCTCATGCCAGAGATTTTGCCTCACATCATACCTTTTTTTCCCTAAATTCTTTTTCTTTGATTTTTATCTAGCAGTTCTGGTCTTTTAACCAAACATCTTTACACTGTGCTGCCATTGAGGCATCACATGTCCATTTAACAGTTTTGTTAGATTCAGCCAGTTGCTCAACCAGTGTAACAGGGAATGGTTTGGAGTCTCAAGTTCAACACGTGCTTTTTCAATTCTTTATTTCCTGCTTCCGTCCTTTCGAAGTGGTTGGCCTGGCATACTAGGAGGATGCCATTGGACATGGGCCTCATTTTAAATCCATCTATGGATGCTGGGAGAAACCAGGTTCAGATTCACTTTCTGCCATCGTGGCACCTGCCTGAGTTTGGCCGAGTAGGGCTAAAATGTAGGTGAACCAGTATCAGCCTGCAGTCTGCTCTGTCCCATGGTGCCAGAGTTGGACTGTAATGATTTTATGATTCATAGTCAGTATGGAGGTTTTGTTCTATCTAGATTACGCACCATTCTTCTTTTTCTGATTCATTCAGGACTTTCCTAAACTCTGTCTTTTATATATTCTTCACTTATTACGCAATTATTAACCTGATATAATTATATTTGGAATACAGAGCAATTACAACTATTTCTCAAATCAAACACTGTGATATATGAATAAAATTCAAACTATATATTTGATGTATTTCTACTGATTCTGATGAAGAAATATATAGCACAGAAGAAAAAGGTGTCATGACGGTGCGATTTTTGAAGAATTGCAACTAATGCTCCATTTACCTCTACATTTAAAATTCAGTACACCTTGAGCCATTCTTTCACCGTACTCATAGTAAAATACATTCCGACCTCGCCCACCGAGTTTCAAGTACATTACCTTGAGACTAAAAAAAACAAAAAACACTACAACGCCAGGTCATTATTGGCTGCGAAAAAACAGACTTGTGGTACTATTTCATTATTCTAGTATACTGTGAGTTCAATAATAACAATTATAATTTCGTCGCGCTACTGCATATTTTTACAGATTTACAGACCTGTACCATTCAATTCCAGCCTATAGTTTTCCTCGCGACGACTGCCGCCGGGAATTACCTTCAGATTTCGAGTGCCATACCTTCCGCTATTTGGAATACAGCAACATCTGCTTGATGCGTGGCTGCGATCATACCGAGCAAGGTGGAAGATGAAAAAACGCGATCGACGGAATGCTTCTGGCAGCGATGCAGGTGACCGTTGTTGGCATCAAGACTGCTCCAGCGCCATCCGGACGTCGGTGGTTGGGAACCTCTCCGATCTGCTTCCAGGCTTTCGCGGAAGCCGGGTTATAAATGGGGAAACCGGGCCCTCCGCCGGATGCTCAGTCGACAAATGGATTCAATTCTGGGTTGGTGGTTTTCCCTGCTGTTCGCCGATCATTTCTGGGCTGGGTTACACTGGGGTTCAGTCTATTTTTAAATTATCCCTCAGTCCGCTCACCACAGATTTTGCTTCCTGTACAGTGGAAACCCATCAAGTCACTGTAGTCGCGGGAAACAGATCAGTTCCTTCACTATCTCTCCTGAGGATGTCCTGCAGTGTTATACCGAGAGTCATCATTGGGGCTATGAGCCTACACACAGTTACAAGACTAAAAGTCTGGATGCCAGGCCTTCCACTGCCTCAGGTCTGATGTCGCAGAGCAAGGGTGGTGGTTCACGCCAGATCTGGAAAGGGCTAGCTGGGAGGCAAAGTTGCAACTGACCGAGCCAAGGGCACTAGGTGCTAAGGAGGTCTGTACTGTTGGGTGGGAGGATGGAACTACTACCATGGCGCCTTGGTGCAGGATTCAGGCGCCGCCCTGGCCTGCAGTGAACCATAGATGCACTGGGAGGCACACAGGAATGGGGCGATAGCCGGTCTGGATGGATGCAAAATACGGTCAGAGTCGTTAAGCAGCGGCCCGTGGCCGCCGGCTGCGCGCCGATCCCTGGCGGGCCTCGGGCTGGTGTTTGCGTGATGTGATCTGAAGTCGCGACGCCTCAACCACTCTGGATGCTGCGCACGATGGCCCGCCACCGGCGTGCCACAAGAAAGAAGTGAAGCGGGGCAGTACCTGGGGCGCCCGTGGTAGTCACAAGGTCAGTCTCGCTGCCGGGCGGACCCTATCCTGTACCATTGCCTCCACGCATGCGATCTTCCGTCAGGGTCGCTTCTGCAAACACGAACACGCTGGTTGCTGCCATTTAACCGTTTATAATCACGGGGCCGTTGCCGGTGAATGCGCCTGCAGAGGTTGAATGGTTAGATGTTTGCCCTATCACGCGTCGCTAACCAGATCACGCCAGCGCCATATTTAGTGGATAGATGGTGGATTTTTTTTCTTAAAGTCAGAGCTGCTTTCTATGGGTTGCCATGTATTCAAGCAATTGCCTTGGTATCTTCTCATTTCATTCGTCTCTCTCTACGGTGTATATTAAATGATCAACCATTCTGCCCTGTGGTCCTCCTAGCATATGCACCTGCTAGCCTGGGCTTGCTTTCCCTCCTGCCTGCTGCCCTCTGGCATTCGACTGGCGAAAACCTGGTGCGGCTCCGCCGAGCACGTCGTTTTGCTTCTGAATAATATTAATAAGGTAGTCAATTGTCAGGAGATCGTCGGTGGTAGATGTGATATTAGATGTTAGACATACAATGTTGGTCAGCAGGAGTTCTTCAGTATTCATCGTGATCAGACCTGAGTGGCGGGAGACAACATCTCACAGGCTTGTGGTTATCGCTGGATTCTTTGACATCACTTACACATGCTCTCAGCCAAGTGCGCTGAGGCCTGCCTTTGCCATGGTCAGGAGAAAAACACACATGCAGCATTTCTTGGGGCCGAGCTAATGACCGATACTCTGTTCGATGCATCATTTCTGAAACAGGGTTTGTGTACGGGACAAACTTGAACATAAACTGGTGAAACTGTACTCCTATTGATTTGGAATGATCGTGTTCCTCAGGTGCATACTCAAACCACTGCACCATTTGCGTGAAATAACATGGTCCCTACTTTGGGAATTCATGCCTTCGGATAAAAGTTATTCCTTCGAGCTAAGTCCCCGCCAGGAGGCACAGCAGTCAAGATGGGGCGCAGGGGCGTAGAGGCCTGGGCTGCACTCATGTGATGGAAACAGGAGGGGTGGGTCAGGCCAGGCGCAGCGGGGAAATCATCAGCTCCTGCAGTGTCCTGCTGGGCTGTCCCAGGCAGAGCCATGCCTGCAGGTGGTGTGTTTCATGAGTATTCCTCTTCTGGCAGCTCCTGTGTGTATTTATTCCTCCTCTTCCACGCATCTCTCTTGTATCAGGCTTCAGATTAGTGGAACAGCTGCTGACGCCACATATCAATATCAGCAACGCGGTTATATGCCAGTGCGCCAGATCCTGCCAGTATTGATGTATTTTGCCGTACTTTTCTGCCGCGCAATATCAGAAAAAAGAAACCCGTTGGGAAAAGTGGTTCATTGCTGTGTTCTTGCACACCCTCAAATTAAAATCAGGCTGGCCGGATCAGATGATCCATTCATTCTATCTATCAATACAGATATGTCTGGTATATTACGGATTTCACATGCTCTTAACTGCGGGTTCTCCTCTTAGAACAAACATTATATACTTCTTCTGCAGGCCGAAAAAAAGCCCCTGTGCTCCTCTATGGCAAAACAGAAATTGATAGAATAGATTCAATTAAAGTTTCATACATTCGATACAAGTCTGCATTTTGGAATAGATATATCTGCCAGCTATCTCAAGCGTGAACAGAATAGTGATGTACACAATCAAGCAAATTTCTAAAAATCAGAGCCCATAGATTCAAGCTAACTACTTTCTTCACTGAGGCGTTACCAAATGCCTTGGTCTTCAGTATCAATACGACTAGTTTTCTTCAAATTTAATTAAGTCATCTGAATACAGCTTCCACAGCGATTTACCATCTTCCTACTTTAAAGACAGCAGATTCACTAATAGCCCAGGTTTTACATATATCACAGAACACTGCAACCATATGGGGTATTTTAGAGCTGCCACCAGGAATGAATACAGTGCGATATCTGGGGTCTCCGGCCTGGCTACACTGGGGATTTAACTTGTGCTGGGTGCCACCAGTGGCCAAATCCTGGGAGACTGCAGTGATTCATGTTAGGACCAGCCAGTGTGCCTTTATCTGGGTCTGTAAATGCAAACGTAGTGGCCGGGCGCCGCTCCTCAGGATGAATCTCAAACCATTCCAGACTCTGCAGTGATATTTATTTATCTAAAGAGATGGGGAGGAAGAAGGAGAAGGGGAGGAGGAGGATTTTGGCTTGGCTGTGACACATGTCCCATTCTCAAATTTCATTCAGTACCAAACAATCTCATTTGTTTTATTTCCATTCTGCAAATTTGGGGCCAAAATCATGTCAGCAGTTCTCATATCATTTTTACAGTTTCTTTAATTCATAGGGTGCTTTGGAAAATGAATGGATGGCTAAACTAACAGTGGGCAGGTTCATAAGTCTGTGGCTTTATTTGGGTTCCTCCAGATATAGCTGGAAGCAGCCTAAAAGGTTCAGTCCCAATAGTTCTGGGGTTGCCTCACGTTCGAAAATAATCATGTCTGGAAACGCTACGCCTGCTGAAATACGCGGTGAACAAATCGGATGCTGCGCCTGTACGCCACCTTATGCGACAGATCAAGTATAGTATATGCAGAAGCGGTGAAGCGGCGCCGCCGGGGTATAGACGGTCTGGTCTGGTGTTGCCGTTCCGACCGACCCAGGCGGCGCCCTGCTGGGCTGGGCGATTTCTCAGGCCGTTTCACTGCGTATTTAAACAGCGCCGAATAATCGCCATGCAAGCCACCATCCTGCCTATTTCCGCCAGTGGATGGACATCCTCGGTGGGACTGGTGATCCAGCGCCTTAACATCGTGAGCGGCCCTAAAGGCATGTCTCTGGTGCCTGACCCTCACGCTTCTGCCGCCAGGCATGCGGAGGTCTGGCGCCACGGTGTGGTCCTCTGGGACAGAGGTGGCTACCTCTGGATAGTGGATAGGCCACTCTGCATTCTGATCACTGCTCTCTCTCATGTGGGCTAAGTTGCACAGCCACTTGCTTTGGCTCCAGGGCTATAGTGCCATGGTGCTGGTTCAGTGCCTGTCAGCGCAGATGTGTTGGTCTGCAATGCCTGTTCTGTCTCTAAGTTTCTTGTGTTTGCCTGGGTGCTGGCCAGTCAGGACACACAGTGCTGGGTGGTGGTGAGTGTGGGTTAAGGTTGGGGCTCCTTGTGTGCTGACCTCAGGGTTGCTGGGCGCTGATCAGTTGCATTCTCTCAGCAGTTGTATGGTGCACTGTAATGTTCTCAGGTGTTGACCTCCACCTGGAGGAATGGGCAATGTGC
>BRZM01001595.1:0-21766 GCA_033238685.1 Lates japonicus | reverse complement strand
CATCCATTTGGTAAATACATCATCAGCTGTTTTAAGAAAAAAGACAAGCAGAGTTCAGAGAACTCATTCAGAATAATTAATGTGTTACAGCAGCAGAACAAGAACAGAAAACTTATTAAAAAAAGAATTTAAAAATAGAATACCTCATAATGAACAAACACTATATTCAAGTGAAGTGTAAAAGGTTTTAAATACTATATATAGCCATATAAATAGTTTAAAAGTGTAATGAGACAGAATAAGGGAGAAGACAAAAAGGTTTTTTTTTTTTTTAATTAAAGTAAATACAAAAATTGCACTGAGGGGAATGTAGTTTGGTTGTGGGTAAAGTGTCTTGTGTGTGAAAAAAATGTCAACAGTGTTTACTGTCACTGTACTCACATTCTACAGGATTAAAGACAGTGGGAGTCAGGGGAGTGTTCTGTATTTGTTTGTTCTGTAACAAAGGCAAGATGAGTAAATTGTCGGTCTTGTTTAATAATCAAGCGTCAGTCCTCGCGTTCTATTGCTAGAGACAGAAAATAAGAATGACTGGACCAGTCAGGTTATGACCAAAATCCTTAAAATTCTCTCCCTGGCATCTGGATGTCTCCGTATCTCCTTCCTGTGTCTTCTTCCTTCTCCCCCACGTCCTCATCTTCCTGTGGACAAAGGCAGTCCCACTCAGCAGGAGCAATACATCGCCACAGCTCCTCTGTGTGTGTGTGTCTCCCAGGAGAATGAAATCCCACAGCTCACACTGACCTCATTATAAAAATAGCTCATCTATCCAGCCATCACATTTCCCTCCATTTCCCCTCTCCTCCACAATCTCTTAGATATATCGTGATGCTCTCTACCTTCCACTCTGCCCTCTCTGTCTCTCCATTAGTGTTTGCACTGGACTTAACATGAGATTAAAAGCTTATGCCAGTCCTTGTAGCAGCAAGGTTTTCCCTGCACCTGTCATTACCAATCTGGCTGTAATCTGGGATCATAAGATGCCTTTTAATCATGAAACAACTCGGAGTAACACTAAAGGCTGTGTTTACACGATCTGTTAACATTGTCTCTTGGTGAGTTAGTTGCTGCAAGTCATTTTGCCATTTGTCCTTGGGCTTCCTCTCCTCTTATACCTGGTCCACTGCCTCTCTTCACCCTCGCTCAAAGCCCCCCATTAGAGTGAACAGCGCTCACGTCTGTTTAATTTAACAGCAGCATCAGTGATCATTATAGTCCAAGACTGGCTTTGATCCTGCCAGACAGCATTTCCTATGGCTTTAATAAGCCAACAAAGACACCTTAGCAGATGCTCAATTTATGGACTGGAGACAAAGATGGGAACAGAATGACATGAAATCTTTAGGAATGAGAAGTGTTTTTTCAGGAGAAGGAACTTTTTTTTAGAGACTTAGTGAGAAAAAAGGCGATTGAGCATTAATGCTGTTGCTCAGTAAAGCCATGTTTTACATTCACAGTTTAACACATAGTCGCCCCTGGGAGCTGTTTATACAAGAGCAGCACTGTTGGCTACTGAGCCTCTCCACTGGAGCAGCTTGAGGTGCTGAGGAGCAGCTTGAGGTGCTGAGGATCAGCGGTAATAATAGTTAGAACATAAATGATAAATAAATGAAAAATAATCACTATGCTCAGTTTTCAAAGACAGTTCTCGTGTGTGTGTGTTTTTTTTGTTGTTGTTTTTTTCTTTTGTTCTCTAGGTGACAGTTACTGGATTTTCTGTGGAAAAGGGAAATAACCTATGTTGCAACAAACATTGTGACACTATAGACAGTACGGGCAGAGCAAGTGTCAAGTATGAGCGATGTCATTCAGACATAGAAAAGTACAAGTCAGGTTCATATCTCTGAATGCTGACCATTAAAGTGATGCAGCATTTTAACATTTTCCTTTGCTGTGTTAATAGTGTTTATATACAGCTGAGATCCAGTCCTTGTAAGGCTGGGAGATTATAATCTTCTAATTAAATATTTAAGATATGTTGCCATGCTGCCTCTGGAATTCATGAGGTTAAACTTGACCATTTTTGTTTTCAAATCTGAAGACGAGACATAAGGAAGACACTTAAGTCCCAAAAAATGCTTGAAGCCTGTCTTCACTGCAGGAACTTAATAAAGTTCCTGGAACTAAATTTCAGCACTGCTCAGCAGGTGATAATAAAGCAAAGTTCAAGGTGTTTTACAGAAGAAGGCAGCAGTGTTGCACATTATGGTTGGTTAAGCAGAGCTGTCATTCATTCTCTAGTGGTTAGATGTCCTGGATGCCATGTTTGACCACTGGCCAGCTTGTGCCAGCCCAGGGAGTGCCCTGGATTCTTGTGTGTTAAGTTTGAGGTGAGCCTGTAAGAAAATCAGCAACAATGTCAGTGCCACTTCCTCCTTTGTCTGTTGATGATGTCTGGCCTGTCGCCTTTTGTACATCTAAAACATCCCACTTTGAGAAATACAGGGAAGAATCTTGTACCAAAGTCTTGAAAAGTTCTTACAGAGTCAGGTTATGAGAGGTCCTGTGTAAAAGACCTGCAAGGTTCAGGTTCTCATATTTGTAACTTGTCTGACAAGGGGTCCAAGTCTCAGATCTGAGTCTGTTGCAATATCACATACAGTATAGTGTAACTAATGCAGATATTTATTTTTTTATTTTAAGTTAAAAGATAACGTTATTTAGGAGTTTTATTAGATTTCATGTTATAATGAAAGTATATTTTTGCACACAACAGTGTAGACTTACAAGAAGTTACCACCGAGTGCAAACATACTTGTTTGTGTTCACCTCTCCTGTGTAACATTACCTTCTCACCTGCATACCTAGCAGCTTATTCCCCGCAGAAAGGCCATCTTATGTTAAATAAGAACAAGCTGCCTTGCATTGACCTGCTTTTAGAAGCCCAGGCTCACCTCAACAGGAGAACTGTTGGGTTCATCTGCATATTCTTTTGATCTTACACCGGGTCTCTTGGAGCAGCCGTCATTAAGGAAGTTTGCACGACATTCCTTCTTCTCTCATCGTGGCTGAAGCTCCACCACGTGCCCCTTTCTCTGCTAGTGCCCTTCACTTCATCGCAGCCCCCTTCAAAGTCCTCTACCTTACTACCACCCATCGCTTCAAAGCCGCCCTAAGTTGGGTTGAAAGCCAAAACCACTCTTGTCTGTCCTTCACCGCTAAGCTGATGTGTTTGTGTCTGTGCTGTGCTGCCCTTGGGGTGGGTTACCTCCACCCCCACCCCCTCCATATCATCTCTACTCCTCCCCACCTTGCTGTTTATCTGTCTCTGGGCTCGTCACGTCCCTGAACCTGCTCTAATTAGCATCCTACACAACACTGTTTATTTACTCAGATACCGACAGAAGGGGAGGGAGGTGAGAATGAAAGAGATAGTCAGAAATAGGGAGAAAGAGACAGAGAACCCCGGGAAGAGGAAGAGAGAGAGCGGGAGGGCTGGGAACAGGAAGAGAGGGAGAAATGATTCAGAGAATCAAAGAGCTATGAGACTCTCTCTCATAGCGGAAGCAGGGGGTAATGATAGTTAGAAAGACATGATGCAGAAAGTCGAGAAAGTGAGAGACAGAGAACTTTCCCGCCTCTCCACGCCTCCTCTCTGCCTTTTCCAGCGTTTCATCTGAGATGCAGAGTGCCTAAAATTAGCAAGCTGGCAGCTCCTTTCCTTCCTAGGGCCCCCTATTAAAGTTCTCCCAGTGCGTTGAGTGATCACTAAGGTGGGACTGGGAACATAGGTGCTTTCTTAGTGTCCCAGTCGAGGTTGCAGTGGCATCACTTTTCTCCACAGGGGCAACATCAACAGAATTCTCTGCAGTCCTCATCTGTGGAAGTGTTTGTGTACCAGTGAATTACAGCAGGCACTGCATGTCTGTCAGTAGGGATGGAGGACCATTTTAATAAATGAAGGACAGAGGGAGAGGATGGGAGAATGTAACTAGATAGAAATGGACAGGTCCTGATAACCTTTGCAGGCAGTGTAGGTTTGAACATCTTTCATCAGAGATTACCTAATTAAATAAAGGTTATACAGTACATATCAGTTGTAGCAATCATTTGTGCAGTATTCAACCTGTTGTTTTGGGGTCATGGTCTTGTGTCACATTTCCTATTTTCTGTGTCCTACATCCCTCCTGTGTGGGTGACCACCTGAGAGTTAAAATCTCAGTATGTTGTCCAGCCACATCTGAAGGCAAAGGTTCATCCTTGTTTCTGAACAGCCTAGAGACAAGAAATGTAGAAGTGGAACTAACAGTGCAGACTTTTGGGTAGTCTTTCCTAAAAGGCATCCATATGTTACACTTGGTTGTTCACACAAAATGTGACAAGTATACCTGTGTGAACAACA
The DNA here is from genome assembly GCA_033238685.1 of Lates japonicus. Lineage (NCBI taxonomy): Eukaryota > Metazoa > Chordata > Actinopteri > Centropomidae > Lates > Lates japonicus. The sequence continues at coordinate 17,424 of BRZM01001595.1, read as the reverse complement.
GAGAGTTGAGACAGAATGTTAAATCATATCTACTGTCAAGCCTCTGTACCTCCCCATGATTGTCAGATCATCATCATTTGGAAAGGGGGTTTCAGATCTTTGTCTCAAGCGCACCAAGGCTTTAGGGCTAATGCGTACCTTTTGTGCTAGTGTTGTCTAAAAAGTTTTGGGCATCCGTGTGGCATAGGGGTTAAGACACCAACCATAAACCGTCATGTCTCTGATGAGAAACTGGCCAGGGACTTTTTCTTGCCCCCCCCCCCCAAAAAAAGAATATTAAGTAAAAGAGTAATAAATAAAAAATCTGGTCCCTGTGAATAATCCACAGATGATTTCAGAGAGTGATAATGTTGAACTTTTGAAAAAATGTAATTTTTCATTGGGGTGGAAGCAGAAATCTCATTGCAGATACAGTTATGTGGAAAAGTTTGGCCACCACTGTGAGAATTACATTTTTTGTTGATTTTTGAAGTGAAGTAAACACAACCCCTGCCGCAAACAGACATTAAAAATGAGCTATCTTCAAATGTTAATGCAGCATTTCTTTTTATTTCATGAACTTAAAAAATAGGGAGGAATTGCACAAAAGTTGGGGCACCCTGCTAAGTCAGAACTAAGTGACTTCCTTTTGCTGTTTACTGTGGGGTTGGGAGTACTCTGCTTTGGGGTTGTGTGGCAGCCAAAAGCACAGGAAACATTGCATAGATAGAGGGAAGAATAGATTCCACTAAATATCAGACAATTCTGGACGCAAAAAACTGAAACTATACAGTACCTACTGAAAGGTAAAAAAACCATTGTCCCAGCAGACTGGGATATTCTGTTTGTTTCCTGTTCCAGCCTACATCCTCAGTCTTTATTTTTGAGTTCAACTTTTATCTGCTTCCGCATTTCCATAAGTCTGGCATCCAAAGTTGTACGTCCACCAGTATCCTTGTTTTTGTGTCTGTTATCTGCATTTGTAGTATTATGCCAACATTTTGTTATTTCCTGCTTTGTTCCTGTTGGTCACTCAGCAAAATGACAGCAACAGCAACTTCCTGACGTCAGAAACCACACATTTATGAAACCAAATATCTGCCAGTACTTCTTCATATTCAGCAGAATGCCATTTTAAATTGTCCATCCTGATAGACTGTCACACTGAGTGATGGCCTGCTGCTGTTCATAACCAGATATCTTATCTGCCAAATGCAAGAATTTGGTCTTAACCAATGGTCCAAACTTGCTCAAATTCCAGTCTTTAAATTCTTTAGCAACACTGGGAATTTCATTCACTGCATCTGTGTCTACTTACACCTTCCCTAACACACTCCCTGTCACCTCCCTGCACTGACTTCTGACAGCCCTCATCCCTCTCCTCTTTTCTTCTTTTTCTCCTCCAACTCCGCTCCATTTTTCCACCACTCTTTAGTGCTGTTTGACCTATTCAGAAGGGTCCAAATGTCACGGCAGAGGGAAAGGTCAGGTAAAGGTTTAGTGTTGAGCAAAGTCTGGATGGCTAACACAGTGCTGGCTGCCTGAGGGGGGAGCACGTTAACACTTGAGATCTTGAACACACACCTCTGCACACACACATACACACACACGTAATTAGGACACTGCTGTCACCTCCACTTCGTGTCGACGCCACTCAGCTCTGAGCCGACAGCCGTGTCATCTGTGTGCATGTGACTGTGTGTACGTGTCTTCCTGTGTGCACGCTCTTATGCTCATTTGTTTCATCTGTGAGCATGGATGATTGAAGGAGTTACAACTTCCTGGGGATGACACATGGCCTTGTTGGACATGAGGTCAAAGGTCATTGGTTGTCAGGGGTTTACAGCATCCTGCCTTCAAAGGGCATTGCCTCGTTTTTTTACTGAGGGTCCAGATTCTCTGCAGTGACCACGCTCTGAAATCCTTAAGCCATCGAGTGAATGTTTTCTGCCTTACTTGGAATATTTATAACTAGAAAACAGCTTAAATACAAATGAAAGTGATTATAGCATTCATTTCATTATTTCTAAGATGAAAGTCAATGAAAGCAAAACATCCAGAGTCTCAGTTTAGTGCGTTCTACAAGAGGAATGGCAGGTTAGCAGTCGGATATCTGTATCGATTAATCTACATCCACATGCAGGGCATAGCAGCGGGATCCTAATTGGAATGGATTTCTCCCTTGCATTGATTTGCTCAGGTGATAGTAGATGACATACGGTTGTGTGTGTGTCTGTGCGCATGCCATGAATACTATATGGCGCTGTAATGTTCTCCCTTGCGTCACCTTTCTCTGTTTGTTGTTCGGTGAAAAGGTAGAAGGAGCAGCTGCACGCTACCAAATCACCAGTTATCCTGTGTGTGCGTGTGTGTGTGTGTGTGTGTGTGTGCGTGCATGGCTCTACTCCTTGGCCCTCTCATTCAGCAGAGCTCTGGGACAAAGCTAGAACCTCTGCAAACACTGATTTCATTTTCCCCATGATCGCCTTCGCTCCAGACCCTAGCTCCTCGCCACACACACAAACACACACACGTACACCTTAGGCTGGAGAGCAAAGATGAGCAGTTAGCATGCATGCAGGAAGAAGCAATCGAGCACAGATAACTCTTTAAGTTCACTCAGGAGGAAAGAAAATGGTATGATCTCATTTACACTGGACTGCAAGACCCATGAAATGCACCTTTTGTTTTAATTGAGAAAATTAGTATTTTTGTTATAACTACCTCTCTCACAATTACTAATGCCACATGCTGTGTTTTGTGTGTGTGTGAGAGAGAGCGAGAGGGAGGAGGTTGGTGAAAGATGGCCGCTGGACATGGCTTCTCACAGCCGGCTGGCCCCGACCCCCTGTGATCTGCCCTCTTATCTAGCCCAGATCCTGGCCTTTCATCTGGGCTAAAACCTGGGGGAGCTTGGCCTCTGCTGGGTTTTTAGCCCTCCATCCCACACACACACACACACACACACACACCTCATTCCAGACCCCCTCCATCTCCAGGCTCTATCTTTGAGTCCCAGATGAGCGTTGCTCTCACCTACAAGGGAGATAACAAACCTCACACTACTCAGTTCCCCTGCTCTACTTTCCTCAAAACACTTCAGATATGATTTTTTAAAACTCACCACAAGAGAAAGAAAAACTGCCTCCCTTTTCCTATTGTCTACTGTCAACAAACATTGTCCAGAGGCTGACATTTCACATGAGAATGTTTTTAATAGTCTGACTTGAAAAAACAAAAAACAGTCTAGGTTGTCTTGTATTTGGGTCCTGTCCACAGTCTCAATATACTGGGAGCAAAACGCTGGAGTCTGCAGTTCAAACAGTAGTTGGCCAAAAGCGAGACAAAGCAGAATCAGAGAATGCATCAGGGATGCTACCAAAACACACCACGCTCCATGCTTTGACATTTCACAGAGCAATGCGTTCACCCTTCACAAAACTGCATTACTGGCTAACAATAGGCAGGTTGTTTTGGCTGGTCAGCCCATCGGTCTTGGCTGGACCACCTCTTCATGTGACCCAGGTTCTGGTTTGAGGGTGTGAGCAGAAGTTTTTTTTGTGTGTGTAGCTTTGTGCAGTTCACTTCATACCATTTCATTCCATTCCAGGTGGATGCCTGGCCCGTCCTCACTCTGCCCTCCTGCTCAACCCTGACCTGTTTCCAGCATAAACAGCAGATCCTCACCTCTCACCCCTCTGGCTTTACCTGATAATCTGTCTCTGTGGATCACCCCCACCTTTTTTTCTTCTCTTTTTTCCTTCAGCCTCTCACGTTCTCTCCCGAAACCAGGTTTTTGCATCACCCCAGCCCTGACCTCTGACCCCAGTCAGATTAGAGTGGTCGGCGTTTCAAATCCAGCAGCAGATTGAGTAGCATCTGTGACCTCCCCATGCATTTTTCCCCTAGCTTGATGTGTTATTCCCCCTCTGACACGAGACGAGGCCAGTCAGATCTCAGTAACATCTAAAGTTAGATATAGGTTTGCAGTTGAGGGCATTTTCACTCAATGAAGCAGAACCTTGGCTCATACAAGTGTCCTCTGAGCCATGTAGGCCAATGTGTGTAGGTGAATTACAGTGGCTTTGGAAAGTATTCAGACCCGTTCCCTTTTTGCACAATTTATTGTCTTTTTTGCCCATCTGTCTACACACAGTAACCTTTAATTACACAGGTAAAAGTTTTTACAATCTTTGCTATGGTACTCTAAATGAAGCTGAATTGAGGTGTACCCTGTTTGCTTTGAATATCTTTAAAATACCAACTCTCTACAACTTGATTAGAGGCAAATTCAGTTTATTTGGACAAGACTTAGTAGGGAACACGCTATTGTAATATAATTCACCGTGCTTATCAGACCAAAAAACAAGACATGAAGTCCAACGAACTCTCTGTGAACCTCTGCAGTAAAATTGTGTTGAGGGTATAAAACTATTTCTAAAGCTTTGAATGTTCCTTTCTGTGTTTGGAACCACCAGGACTCTTTAAAGTCCAGAGTAAAGAGAATGGTCATACAGCCAAACTCAGTAATCCTGCAAGAAGGTCCTTGGTATGTGAGATGACCAAGAAAATTTCAAAAAATTGTTTCTCTCAACAAAAGGTCCCACTACTTGCTACCACCAAACCATATCTTGTGGCCTTCAGGAAACATCAAGTAAGTGGACCTGGTGTTGACTTTTTGGAACCTGGTGTTTCTACCAACTTCAGCTTTCTTTGAGTTGAAGTTGAGGAAAACCTTCAGTAACATCAAACTGAACATCCCCATTTTGAAAATGTATTTAAAATGCAGTTGATGAAATTAAAACAGAGCAATAACATTGCCTTGATATAATTATAGGTTTTGTTTTGTGTCTGCCATTGATCACAGTATCTCTGCTGTTCTCCCAGCTGTGTCTAGATAATCATAACCAGATACCGTAAAGGTTTACAGCTCTGGCGTTTTTCCTGTCAGTTTCTTTCCTAGCTTGAATACCGTAAGAATCACCACATGATAATTGAGAATGTTGATGACAGGGCAAGCTGACGTCACTGCTACATCAATAAGTGAACAAACCCTTCCCTACACCTTCGTCTTCTCTTGTCTTCTGCCTCTTCTCTGCCTGCTCCCATGTGGCTGAACTGAAGAGGGAGAGTGTTGTTAACATGCTGATTATGCAGATGGGGGCATACACTGAGAGGAGCATCCCAAAATACAAAGCAGAATATAAAAAGAGAGGACATACACAGAGGAAAGAGAGGATGGAAGGAGAACAGAGCAGAAAAGGGAAGCCTAGGGAGCTTATTCAAATATTAATATTGTGTGGCCTACACCAGTAAAGGAGACTTTGTCATTGCCCCATTCTCTATCTGTATCAATATCACAGACACTCACCTGTTGTATCAGCATACTTCCTGTAGTGGAGCACAGAGAGTGTTAAACCAGTAGCTTCAGTGCCTCTGGAGATCAGTGCTGGGCTGTATTACGAAAATGCCAGATGTTGTGGGATCAGTTACAGATACATTTGGTCTCAGCAGCTTCCTCTTACCATTGTTCAACTCTTTCCCATACCAATTTGAAAATCTAGACTGACTGTGAAAACACAATTTTGTTGTACATGAACAGAATGTTATTGCCATGGCTCTGAAAAGGTTTGCTTTCCTCACGTTAAGGCACTGCGTGCTGTTCTGTACTGTTCTGTAGGTGTACAGTTTAGAGAATCAGTGTCCTCCTCCAGTATTTTAAATATATTTTATTTAGTATTTGTACACCCTCCTGTCACATGCTTGTCATGATGGCATCTGTGTCTGTCCTTACACATCCGTGTGTACGCACACACAGCAACTCAAGACCATCACATGACAGAAACAGTCAGTGCACATGGTCAGATGAGATGTTGGATCACTTTGCTGAACAAATTTGCATATTAATGAGAAAAACTGTTGGAACAGGCTTGGTATTTGATAAGTGCTTCTTGCTTTATCTCCCACTTTTGTAGTATGATGATGAAGAATTCAGTGTGGTGTCATTGTCTAATATCAAATGCACTGAGTTACTTTAAGGGTTAGATGTCTCCAAGTAGTATAGTTCAAACAGGATGCCCCCCTACCCTGACCATGCTGCTCCAGTGCTATTCCCACTTTTCCATGTGGAATGAGACAAACGGATATAGTAAAGCTGAAACTTGTTTTTGTGCGGAGTGACTTGGTGTCAGGTGACGTCTGCTGAATCATCTGTGACAAAAGGATTACAGGCCTACTACTGGCTGCTTCTCCAGCTGTTGATACACACCTTTTTTTCTCCTTAATGTCAAACTATTAACTTTCACATGGTAGAATTAATCGCCAAGCTCTGCCTCTACCCAATTCTCCCACTTTCTGTAGCCACATAAAATGGCCAGAGTAAAACACATCCCACAGTTTTATTCCACTCTGTTTTCAGCCAAAGTCACAGTCAAACTGGAATCAACTATCCACACAGAGGAGGAATATCTCCAGTTTTATGGAGTCGTTATGCGGTAGGGGTACTGTATAAATAATCTCTCCGCACAGAAACACTTCCAGCTGTTAAACAATATGCCCTTTGCAGTTTTTCTTTTCTTTTCCCTCTTTTTGAATGTATAAAGCCTCTTGCCCAGACTGCTTTGAAAATGAATAGATTTTTTTTTTTTTTTGTATTGAGAAATTATGTTTTTGAATATTTGCCTTTGGTGACACCTCCAGATTGTTGCACTTTATGCTGATTAGTATTAGAGTGGAGTTGGAACTCTGCCTGTATCAAACACTGCTTTTGAAAGTCAGGTCATAATGTGAAATTCAAAGCTCAGAATCTGTTTACAATTAGACCCTTTGAAGCATTCCACTGTAATCTCTCCCTCCTTTTGATATAAAGATACAGTATTGATATAACTAAAGGAAATTTAGCCTTTGTTTTTAAAGCCATACCTGTGGCTTTTGATTGATGGATGGAAACTGTTCGGTAGATTGAGATAATAAAGACTTGTTTAAAACCTCACTCTGAGGTTATAGTTTCCCCCTAGAGTTCAGCAGTATTTGTATCAACACAGGCAGAATGGCGAGACACACTGTGGAAAAGCCTTATCCCCACTGGGTAACCATGAAACATTATTTGTGAACAGGGGATGATAAAGTAAATCCAGGGCTTTTTTGAGGGGCATCCTCATTGCCTTCAGCGAGGTTGCAGCACTGGTCAGTGGAGGGGGAGATGAGAGGGGACTCCACTCTTCATCTGGTAAAGATCCTGCCGTTGGGCAGCTTTCACGCTCCACTGGCTGATCCTTCCAGGAAGTGAGGGGAGGTACAAGGAGCCCCCCACAGAGCCCCAGCATGTACCATGGCTGCATGCTGAGCCCAAATCAAAGGGGGCAGTCTGTCCTTAGCCTGGGGGAGAGAGAGTCTGCTGTGTGTGACCAGAGACATGGGTAATGGGACAGCTTGTCACACTTGTGCAGATGCCTGTATTTTTGACAGCATGGTTGCTTCTCTCCGGCTTGGGTTGCACAGTAATGACACCATCAAAACACAGAGGACTTTTGCAGTGAGGTCACAGTTATTGTAACGACCTTGGCAGCTTTTAGACATGACCAGGAAGTCATGTAGCCATCTCTGTTATTCCTATTAAGTATGTGAGATGAAACAGATTTGAGACTGCAATCATACACGGTGTTGCAATGTTGGCAGTTGCTGTTGATGTGGAAATCTGAAGTCTGGGGGTCTGGGGTAGAAGGGCAATTTAAGGCTAGAAGGGCTCAGTGCAATAACTAACATCAGTGTTTTTTGTTGTTTGTGTTTCAGTTGGTAGCTAGTGAGTCCAGCCATTCAGATGAAGAGCCTACAATTCCGGAGCATTGCCCCTAAGGCCCCAGCCATGGTGCCCTCCCCCTCCCCTGCGGTCCTGTCCTGCCAGCCTCCCTCTGCCCTCCCTGGAGGCTACCACTGCCTCCAGCCCCAAGTCCATCATTGTGCCCACCCAAAACTATGCACTGATGCAACTAGCAGGTCAGGATGGCACATTCTCCCTGGTGGTGCTGCCCCCTTCTGTCTCCTCTCAGACACCACAGCAACAACAGCAGCAAACCCAGTCTATCCAAAAGAACCTCAAACTGCCCATTCCCAGATACCAGCCAGTGAGGAGCAAGGGGACCACAGATAAGGTCAAATCACCACCACCAGCTGCCAGGATGAAAACGGCCTCCAAGGCCTCTGTGACACCCCAGACCAAGTCAGTGGTGGCTGGGGCATCAACAGCTGCGAAGAAAAAACAACAGGAGAAGCATACAAAAGAAACCCTAGTGCCCAAAGAGGAACCTTCAGAGCAGGTAATTTTGATTGACCCAGGCTCCTCTGACATCTCTGTCACTGCTCTGCTCCCAGACAATGCTGTCCTGTATCCCAGCTCTCAATTGGAGCGAGCCCCAGATGGCTCTGAGCGACCTGCTACAGCTGGCCTTATTCAGAACCTTCAGTACCCCCCTTCTGCTGTCAAAAGCTCCCCAAGCAAATCTCCAGAGGAAAGTAAGACCACAATGAGGCTGTGCCAATCTAAGCCCAGTGCAGCCCAGCCCCAGAGCAGTATCACTGTCCTGTCCCCGGCTATCTTCAGTAAAGCAGTCCAGATTATCCAGTCCCCACCCAAGGGTAAACTGCCCATTCTGCCCTACTCTAAAATGAAGAGCAGCCTCATTCCAGCTGCCAAGCTCGGCACTTTGTCCCCAGAGAAGAAGGCTTTCTCCAGCCAGACAGGACACACCAGCCCCATAGATCCAATGTCCAAGACCCTTGAACCAGCTGAAGCCTTGAGTCACAACCAGGTATCAAACTCTGCTCTACAGGCCCAGGCCAAGACCACACTCATGCCTGTGCTTGGGACCCTTCAGAAACCACCTGGTAAGAAGCGAGGGAGGAAGAGAAAGACAATGGAAGACATCTTGGCATTTGAGGCCAGAAAGAAGAGGTCCTTGTCCTTCTTCCGTAGAAGGGTCCCTGAAAAACCGCCAGCAGTTGTCCCAGGCTCCAAGCAGAAGGAAGTTGATATTTCAAAGAAGTACCGGAGTATTCGACCCAAGCCCATGTTGGTTATGGAAACAGTTCCACAGCTGGTTAGTTTGCCTGCCATTACCTCAGATGGCCAGGAACAGGAGCTTGTACTTGGCCATCAGCTCCCCACCACCACCACAACCAAGGCCCTTGACTGTCCTCCCCAACCAGCCCCAGTAACCCTCCAGCTAAGAGGTGCCTCCCATCCCAGAGTGTTCATAGGCAGCCGTCCACTCCACCGTTGTCCCACATGCAGCCGCTGTTTCCAGTTCAAGCACCACCTCCAGAGCCACATGAACAGTCACACAAACAGTCGGCCCTATGTTTGCCCAGTATGCCGCAAAGCCTATGCACACTCCGGCAGCCTGAGCACACACATGAAGCTTCATCACTCTGAGGTACGCCCACGTCGGTCTCTGAGCTGTGAGTTTTGCGAGAAGGCCTTTGGATATGTGGGGGTGTATTTTAGTCATCTGAGAGAAGTCCATAAGGTGGTGCTGACCGTGGAGCCATCCATCAGCCATCATGAGGATGACGTGTCAGTCGAAGGGTAAGAGTATCATCAGTTGCATAATAATGATTCCTAATCTTCTTAATCATGACATTTACTTTGTAGCAGGTATTATGCACAGATTCCAGCATAGAAATTAAATGGTTAAATAAACTGATGGATTGCCTGAGGCAACATCAAGTGATAAAGTGATGACAAATAAGCATTATTCATTCTTTTTTTCACCAGGGCCAACTCCCCAGAGCCATCAGATGAGCAGGACCGTGAAGACCCAGTGGAGCTGCAGATCAAATGTGGTCGTTGTCAGGCCATCACTCCCACCTTTGCTGACATGAAGATGCACTTGCTTTATGTGCATAGGGAGGAGGTCCAGATTCGACTTCATGACGGCCAACCCCCGCGGGGTGGCCGTGAGGCTGAGAATGAACTAGTAAAGCATGCTGCACACTACTGGCGGCAACTCAATGAGAAACGCAACCTGGTCAAATGTGGCAGCTGTGATGAGGAGTTCTTCTCCTTCTCCAAGCTTAAGAGGCACATCATGTCCCACCACCGTGGAAGAGAGGGAGAGGACAGTGGGACCATCTCATCACCAGATAGCAGTGGAGGACTTGGTGTCCTTGCAGCAGGTGCAGCCTTTAACTGCGTGCTGTGCAGCAAGGTGTTGGACACTAAAGAGGCAGTTATGGAGCACTGGAGGAGTTGCCACCACTGTGAGCAACCTAGCCTGCTTTGGGATGCTTTGAGCTCCTATTCTGGCCAGGAAGAGTGTGAAGCGGACGGTGATCTGGACACTCCTGCTCCAAGCCCACACTAACCAGCCTAGCCCTTGGATGGGCACGGAGCCCTTCACTGTGGCTCCTCCTCCTCATACACACTCAGTCCTAACAATCTGCAGCACAGGGATTGGAGAGTCTCTCTTATGTCTTCTAGCACTAGTTTCATTTTTCACCAGCTGAGGCATTTGATTTGGTCAAAAAGAAAAAGAAGGAAATACAATATCAAGCCAGTGGTGAAAATTGATTTTTGTGTTACATTTCATAAGGGATATTCTTTTTAAGTCAGAGAATCCAATTTTATAAACGATATTATTTTTCATGTTATTTTGATTGCACTGTTCTGTTTTTTGTTTGGAGGTATGTATTTAATATCCTGTTGGAAATTAGATGATTATTTTTTTTTTCTACTGCTTATTTAAATGTCATTAAAAGGGTAATTTATAACCTAGCTGATACAGTAAAACTGTTTAACAGTCATTTCACCCAAACACTAACCTCTTGTGGTATCTAGCCATGCGTATCATTTGGTTTTATATGCTCAGTTTTTGAGATATCTGTGCTGAGCTTTCTGCCTCTAACCTAATGACAATTTACATCACAAAACAATATTGATTATGGTATGTTATGCCTTTATTAGATAGAAGAAAGAGATGACAAGAAACAAGCAAAGTTACTTGGCCAGATCAAACTAGTTTGCTGGATGCACATCATGGTTAGGTTAGGTAACCAGTTTGTTTTTGTTTTTTTTGTTTTTTTGTTTTTTTTTGTATTTTTTTGGGATGACAAATGGCAGTTCAGTTTATTCATTTATTTATTCAGTGTTATTCAAGTGTTATTTTAAAATGCTGTGACTTCCACAACCACAATTGCATTGACCTCCACTGTGTTGGAGTGCAGGCAGAAATCTCAAGGACGACATCTTTCATCAGCTGAAACTACTAAACTGATCTGCAAGGCTGAATACCACTATGGGAAAGTGCAAAAAAAAGTTCTTGTTTATACCTTTTAATTTGGGTGAATTGATCCTTTAAAATACTGAGAAATGTAAATCTCATGACAAGGGCACACTGTCTACTGTCATACTGGCTGACAATTTATCTATTGGCCTTGGATTATTGCAGGTTAAAATAAATCAGTATCTATACAATCCTTTTATGTAATATTGCTCCTGTAAAGGAAAATCTATATTTCAGTTATGATTTGAACTTTCACAGTCTGATACGGGGCAGTATTAGGGTCCAGTGTCAGCTTGGACCCATGAAGAAACACTTTCCTAACCAGCACCCAAGTGACATCCTTGTGGCCTTCTAAAAAAATAAAAAAAAAAGTAGTTCATGCGTAACGTGGCTTATCATCAGTATGGTCCTCTGTAGGCCAAGTTCTATCTCCTTGACTTGTTGATTAATGCCTATATGTGTATTCTATGATATGCCAAGGGTCTATTCACACTAGTGATTGTAGAAGTGAGTTTTGCATTTAAGCTGTTTAACCACTGACGGAATACTGTTTGTTGATTTAGTAAATATGCGAAGGAAACCATCGAATTGCCTACCTGTCGTTGCCAGCTCATGTACGCACCTGTGGAATTGTGTGCACCTAGACTCTAAGATTAGAGTTAATATAAACCGTTGTCAAGTCCAGAAAAATATGCTATTTTATACTCTAGATTAATACAGATCTTTTAGTATATTTATGCTTGTGGTTGGTCCTTAAAGAACCAGCACTGAGACATCTGTTATTTTTGCTTTTTCTAATTTGGAGGATGCTTAATGTCTTGTTTCTTGGTCAGGAGGTCAATACTACATGGCAAGTAGCTGTTAACATTTGTCTGTGTTTATCTTTCATATAAAGAAAAAAAATATCACAGGGTCAAGTGAATGTACCTGAATGTTTTAAAAACCCTACCAAAAGTATATGCTATATAGACTTATTCTATAGATAGAATATATAGATATATTGAGAAAAAAAACCATATATATTTACATAGAGTAACTAGTGAATCAGCTGCTTTGTTCTGTCACAGTGGAGGGAAACAAGAGATGAATATATCTTTGCCAAAACTGGCAACAAAAGCCATGCAGAGCTGTCCTTATGTGTCTGACACAAAGCGTAGGACTGTGAATGAAGGGCAAAGCACTGATGTGTACATGTTGCACTGAGTGGGTAAACTACAGTATACTGTACTGCTGTTCATTGAATGCCATGTTTGAGTGTTCATCAGTGAACTGTCCTTTGTTTTCATGCCCTCAACACAAACCAGGAAGTGACAGAATTAAGGGTCAGACTCTTCTTTCCTCAGTTAGATGAGAAACATACATTTACTGTCAGCACAAGTCAGAAAGTGAAATATCCCACATTAGGTGATATAATGTGTTTGGCTCACTTAATATGTTGACTGTCCAAAAAACAAAACAAACAAAAAAAAGGACTGAAAGTGTTTGTGCTCGTGACTGTTTGTGTACCTGAAGAACCTGATGTTTATGAGAATAAAGATATGCTTTGTTGAGAACTTTGTGGCTGTTTTACTCAGATACTCAGTGGTCCAAGCGGGGCAGATGTTTAAGCTCAGACCTGTAAAACTATGCTATGCAAAAGCATTTTCTATTAATGACAGAAGAGATATGTCAGTCATGTCCCAACTAGAGGCCTTTTTCAGAATGGGCATGTTTGGTGTGGTGAACTTTTATCTTAATGCTCTCCACCACAGCCACTCTTTTCACTGCATATCAGCACTTTGGTCTAATGCTTCCCATACGAGATAAACACACTGAAAAATTATTTTCTCACTTGTTTTGAACATTGCATTCACTTCGTCAACCTGGGCTGCTACCCTGAACAATGAGTGTGCTAGCTGAAGCTACAAGCAGCTGAAAGGTGACAAGTGAGCTGCACATGTGTCATTCAGATTGTATATACTGTACATTTTGTTCCCAGTCTGGACCCAGACCAGAGTCTGCCCACTGACTATCTGGGCCACAGAAAGTGAAGAACCACACTTCTCTGGACATAAGACACAAGCATAAATGTCAGAAATAGGGCTGCAACCAACAATTATTTGTAATTATTGTGATTGTTTGGTCTATACAATGTCGCAAAGGGCAGAAAATGCATTATTTCCTAAAGGCCAAAAAGACATCTTCATATTCATATTTCGTGTTTTGTCTGACCGTCTGACTGACAGTCTACACCTGTGCTAGCAGCTCTGTGAAACACGTGGAGCTAAATGCTAATAACAGCATGCTAACAGCTGTCATTTACCAGCTATATTGTTTACAATGTTACATCTTAGTTTAGTGTGTCAGCATGCTAACATTAACTAATTAGTATTGAACACAAAGTTTAGCTGAGGCTGATGGGAATGTCATTAGTTTTGCAAGTACTTGGTCATAAACCAAGTTACAGGACAGATTAAGTTGACTTCAATACAAAAATTAAATTGAAATTGAAGTTGTCAGTTTATTTTCTCTTGACCAATTAATCGACTATTTTCAGCACTGGTAAAAAAAAAAAAAAACTGAGACACAGAAAGAAGCCATCCATATATACACAATACCCTGCAGACATGAACGCCTCGTCTACTGTAGCAAAAATGACAGATTGAGTTTAGGGTTGAGACAGATAGGAGGTAGTCACTGTGTATTCATCAGAGGAAATTCAGAGAATGGGATTAATTGATATTTCACTGTGGAAAGGTGTGTGCATGTGAGCAGTGTGTAGGGGTCAAGCAAAGTGGGTTAGCCAAAGGGCTTTTAGGAGCCTACATATGCCTTACCTCTGAGCTCCTCCCCTCCCAACAGACCTTCCATCTGTCTCCTGAAAGCATCATAACATAATCAGAGCCACAGATACGTGTGTGCAAATGTTTCTACTTTTTGGTTTTAATGCACTTTGCTATGTCTCTTATTAGATAAGATCTACAGTGCAAAATCTGGCTTAAAAACACAACAAGGTAGAAAAACATGTGGGTTGGAGACAATTTCTGGAAGACTGAGGTTCAGAGAAAGGAGGTTGCCACATTCTAAGAGGAGCATAATAACATGGCTTAATATTTAATGAATGGAGACGACATTAATAATGATCTATACCCCCCCACCCACACATCTTTTATTCTGCATTGCAAGATGCATTTAGAAACACTAAACCACTCTTTTCAAATTCACAGGCAATAGAGAGGGACAAATGCGTTGCTAAGTTGCAGGCCCAGCCCTGCTAGTCATTGCCACACCAGTGTGGAATGCAAGTCCTCAGCTCTAATTGATCTTGAGGCACATGACCCTGCATCAAATGTGAAAGGGCACTTCTAGTGTGATTTCTGTTGTTAGTCAAACAAGCAACAGGACCAACTCCCGACACAAAACAACCTCAGCAAGGTTTACGTCAACTCCTCAACTTCTTCAAACTACTTTACAAGGATTCAAAGGTTTCAAATGAGAGTGACTCAACTTCAGGTGGCTTTCAGCTCTGGTGGAACACAGATAAAGCTGCAACATCAGTACATATCGGGCCCCAATCTAGCGTCGCCATCGCACCACATCGCAGGCGCAGATAAAAAGGAAAGCGCTATACAGTGATGCATATTTCCCTTTAATCAGAGCTAACGTGTACCACAGCCGTCACGCTGCACTCCCACCTCACTGTGGCTCTCAAGGGGGCAGGGGAGATCAAAGCCACCCCCCCACTTGTACATGATCAGTGGGAGAGAAGGAGAACTGGGGGCTGCTCTCTTTCTTTCTGTCGTTCTTTCTTTCTTTGGGTCTTTGAGTTACACCCCCTTCAACACTATCATGGCCCTGAAGGTGTTTAGATGAGGACGATGAGGGACACACATGCTTTTCTATTCGTATTCTGAGAGAAATGTCGGACATGTTGATCTACTCTTGCCAGAAGAAATGAACTTGCGTACTGTGTGAACCTGTTTAGCTTCTGCACGTGCTGTCTTTCTGTCATTTAGCCCTAATGTGCAGACAGAGCAGAGTGGAAGCTAGACCACTAAACAACATGCAGGGAGACTTGAAATAACAAAACTGGCGTCACTGGGAGAAAGCAGGGGGAGATTTATAGGATAGTAAAAATATGACCCACACTGACCAGAAATGTTCTCAAGAGCAACTTAGGTGGGGTATAATGAGAGCGCAACATGCAAGCACCACCCCTACCGTCTCTCTTCTCACTGTTGATGCATGCTCAGTTGCCAGTCTGTCTTAATACACTAACAACTGTGAAGCTTCTGTCGGCACGTGCAATATGTTGGTGATACGTGTGCACATTCATCAAAGTGATTCTATGGTTTCATCAAAGATTTATAAACCCGCCTGGATGTCAGGACTTAGATGTACAAATCGGTAATCTCACATCTATGAACTCTCCCTCCATCTCTCTCGATCTGGAGATGTGATCCGCCCTTCCCTTCCCCGCTGCCTCTTGGTCTCAGGTTTCAAAGCGTCCCGTCTCTCCTCACCCTGCCAGATTAGTCATCTAATGAGCAGCAGGCCTGATCAGGTTAATAATTGATGGCGGGCGGCTGGAGAAAGGCATCGATCCGAGCCGGGCTGTGGCTCTAAACGGAGCAGAGAAGGAGACACCTCAGGAGGATAAGCAGGTGCAGGTACATCACTGCAACACTCTGTGCTGTATGGGCTGATTGGGATTCAGATTTAGTGCTTGTGTCAGTTTTGTGAGGAGGAAAAAGGTAAAGAGCCACCTCTGGCCGTTTTCATATCATAATCCTTCCTTTTCTCTACCTGTAAAACATTCCTGATTGCTCATCCTGAGCTTGAAGCCATATTCATTCATACATTTATCCAATTAAATGCTATTTTGGAAGACTGGCTACCCCCACACATCGTATCATTAGCTTATGGACCTTACATGTAACATCACAGTAGGAGGTACGTTTGGATGTCAGTTGACACAAACCTTGTTGACAAAGGATGTGTTATGCAGCTCCACACAAGATGCTTGGTAGAACTGACTTGGGGGAGGTAACTTTGGAGAAGACCATGTTCACTGTATACCCACATCTGTATAATTATAAAAGAAACTTGTGTCTTGTGGAGAAGTATATTCTAGTCAGCAGCAATCATGCAAATGTGGATAAATGGACTACACTTATATTGAGCTTTTCTAGTCATATCGACCACTACAGGTCACATTCACTCATTCACACAGCGCTTGTCCTGCATATAAAGCACTCCAATGTACACCCATTCACACAACATTCAGAGGCATTTTGGGGCTCAGTGTCTTGCTCAAAGATACTTCGGCACACAGAGGAGCTGGGGATCAAACCCCTGACCTTCCGATTAGTGGGTGACCCACTTTACAAACCACAGCCACCCCTAATAATACATAATTAAAAGCAAATACTAAAGAAGACAGTACTGACCCCTTGGATCCAGCAATGGACAGTAGAGGAAAATCAGATGTACCATTTTCCTTGAAAAACCCAATCAGTCTGATAATACTTTCTATCAACAATTTGTCATGACAATTAATGTCAACTGAGATAACATGAATGGATGGATGGTAAAGTAAGTCCCCTTAACACTGAAACCTTCATATGAAGATTAGATTTTGTGTGCCAAGTGCTCAGTAACTGGTTCACATCAAATACATACTCCTCTCCACTGTTCCATTTCCAGTCTGACTCCAATAGTCCAATAATCAAACCAAATCAAAAACATGCTCTTGAGCAAGTTTAACCAACCACTGCAACTTCACAATTCCAGCAAGTGCTTACATGGAACAGAGAATCAAAGAGATCTTCACCCTCCCTGCATCTAAGAAAAGGGCATTTTCTAGACAGTGTGAAATGTCAGAAATAGTCAGCGGTTGAAAGGTAGAAAGGGTTGACAAACGCATTTTATTTCACCCTCCAACCCAGCATGTGCGTCATTCATTCCTGTACAAGATGAGCAACAGATCTAATCACTCAACCCTACAGTGTGAATGTGGGACACATTCTCGCATGGAGCTGATGGACGGTATGTTGGTGACATTGCTTTGAGTGAGTCTGCCTCTCCTTTTCCACGTCTCTTCAATGGGGAATCCGCTAAGGGGATGCTGCTCGTTGCTTTTGGTCCAGATGGTCAAGAGCTCCCAGTGTTCAGTGGGGTAGGCGCC
>BRZM01001594.1:39113-44334 GCA_033238685.1 Lates japonicus | reverse complement strand
AGTGCTGACTTTAATTAAACCACAAAATTATTAATGAAATTATTATCAACTTCAAACTTGACTCTGCAGAATCTCTCATTTACAGTAACACTTCTACTACTTTTGCATAAGTAAAACACTGAAAGCGTTTCTCTTGTGTCTTTTAGCTTAAATGAAGAAAAACATCTTCCACCTCAGCTACTTGTAGAACAAAACCCGCAAAGGGTATCTGAGTGGATGGTGAACTGAAGGGCTACAATTGTCACACACACTGACCCACACACACACACACACACACACACACACACACACACACACACACACACAGATCAAGATATCCTCCCACAAAAACACAGTTAATCAGATCCAGGGAACGAGTCGTCGAGCTTTTCCCCTCAGAAACCACCTCCATATTTTGTGGGCCTGATTCTAAACATCATGATGCTTTTAGCTCCGGGTAGATTCTGAAGCTGCATCATCAAACCACAACAGGCCAGCTGATACTGGGGGACTGGGAGCACGGTGGTCTGATACCATGGGAACCAGTCTCAAAGATCAGAAACAGTCACACAAATTCATACTGGGACACACAAAGACACAGATAAAAACAAACAGAACAAGGCACTTGGGTTTCTCACGTGTTGATATCATTGTAGATACACATCATACACAGTATGTCAAACACAAACTGTAAATATTAACACACACGTACTGTAAGAAAGGCTCAAACTGCACTCTGAGGCACAGCATGTGTTATTACTTACAGACAGGTGTGCACAGTAAATCCAACAAATAGAAAAATTTACTTTAGCAGGAACATGTGGACTTCACTGTGTTATGTTATTATAGAATATTAATATCAATTAATTCAAATATATTCTGTCAGTTCCTGGTTAAATGTGCAGTGTAGTACACAGATTCGAAATAAAGTGGAGCCATTGTGTTAAATTTCTAAATTAGTTTTTTGGAAGCTGAATAAGTGAGTTATTTGGTCAGCCAAATATTTAGTCAGTGATCAGAGGGAACACTGGAAGTAATGTCAGGATTATTCAGTTCCTGTGTATCTTAAGGTTTCTGCTAGGAGTAGGCAACATGGATTAAATCCTGTTATTTTAAAGGTATATATTGATATACAATTTGTGGAAAATCTGTGGGAAAAAACATATGGATGAAAGAAGAAATGTGTAATAACCAACATAACAAGATGTGACTAAATACCTTTAAAAATCAATGTATTTCTTCAACTGAAGTTAGCATGCTAACCTGTTAGCCACAGCTGATTCTGTAATACCACTTTGGACCTCCAGAGGCGATAGGGAGTCACTGTAATGTCCTGTTTGCCGTCTGAAGAAGTAGCGCTGCCCAGAGGACGTATTGTAAACTTTTGTCTTGGAAAAAAGCAACAACGGCTGAAGCTCTTACTGAGTAAAGAGCTGTTTATGCTAATGTTGGCTATGCAATAGTAAAAACTTACCTATAGCAACTTTAACCCCAAAGAGGAATTGTTTGCAAACTGAAGAGCAGCTGTTTGCTACTCAGATATATCTCGTATGTGATGTAAAATGATCCTGATGTTACTCAGTTATCATTTGAGAAAAAAATGACGCTGATCCTTTTGTGTGAACAGCTTTAAACAGTCTGCTATCTTCACATGGCGCAGCAGTCGAGCACAACAGACAGGCGAGTAATTTGATTTCTGCCGTTTGTTTATCTAATTTGAGTTACAGTCTCATAAATGTATCTGCTGTCGCCACCGCAGCAGTTTTTCTTAACGCCCGTCTAAATTTATTCATGAAATGAGGCGTTTTAATCTGCGGCCAAGCTCTTTCATCAGCGCGTTTGTTGGTGTTGATCATTTCTCAAAGAGCTTCTCTCCCTCTCTCTCTCTCTGTCTGTCTCTGTCTCTTGGTGACATGATTACCACTGCACCACATCAGAGCCACAGTCCTGTTATATGTCCCACATTTAACATAAACACGAGGGGTTGCTATGGGGAGGCTGGCAGGGCTGCCCGCTGGTGCCCACTTTCTTTCCTATCATTATCATTATCAGGCACCTCAAACGTTACACAAGACTCTGCTTTCCACCACAGCGCCCACCAGAGCTACACAACCCTTACTTATTATTTACGTCAATCAAATACTCCTGATACAAATCCAGTGGACCCAAAAATTCCTAAATGTCGAGCCGGTTCTGGTATTATCTTGTCCCTTTGCCATAGTGGAGGAGTTGTAAACATGACCTGATCTGACTCCATCGCCTCGCCTGCTTCTACTCATGAGGGTTTTGTCCACGCTAATGCAGATCCATTTAAGGATGTCTTTTATGTTTTATAACAGTTTTTTCCACACTTTACATTTTCAGATTGTTTTCTTTATGTCCCAAACAACTGAAAAGCAGCTAAATCTCCTCTGCTTCCACCAGCATCTGGTACAAACATGGTCTGTTCCTCCTCTCGGCCTCTCAGCGGGATGAATCTTTGTTCTGTCTCCTCAGACTCTCCCTGTGATCTTTTATTTAGGTTTTCAGTGCAGCCAATCACACAATACAGGTGTTGTCAATAACGTCTAATATGCCTGTGGTTGACCTTCATACGTCAGCGATTTCAGAAAGCTCAGTTTTGCCCGTTCACACTGCGACAAAAAAAACGCATTCAATTTAAGAGTTTCTGAAACAGTCCTCAGACATGATTAGCTAAATTTAGTTTTGTTTTTTCAAATGCAAAACAATCCATATGAGCATTTTGATCTGGTACCAAGTATTACCAGGGCCCCAGTCACCAATGCCCACACTGATATACTCTGACTTTCTTTTTACTCCTATTGGTTAAACACATGCATGTTAAAATACAAGACAGCTTTTAATGGTAAGTAACAAATGTTTACTGTGATAATTCTCTAAACTAACGAGGTCATCACTGCACACATTCACATGCCAACGCAGTAATATCAGGTTACTGCAACTCAACATGACATTAACTCAGCTGGACAAACTTATCACAGGAAACAAAAATCATGTTTCATAGTATTAGAAACATCATGGATGTACAGTATGGTGTTTCATCTTCCCACCTGTACCTGCAGCAACACGTCATCTATGCAGCCCCTTGTGTGTGTGTTTTTAAAAACAGTAAGTGGCTGGGAAAAGACTGACAAGGTTTAAAGAAACTAACACTCTTCTGGGAGGAGACGGGACATGAATCTTCTGGTGTCCATGCTGTGATGTGAGGATGTTACACTACTTTTTGTTAGTTAATGTAATAATAGAGTAGGTCAGTTAATCTGTTTCTGGCCAAAATGAAACAGAATCAGATGTGTTTTGACATTTATCTGCATTAGTGTGAACGTGGCCTAATTCACGTACTGTTACACCTTGTTCTCTTTTTACACCCTTGAACATTACTCTCTCTCTCTCTCTCTCTCTCTCTTTCAGCCTCTGTTCTCTCATCACACAGGTCCCCCGGAGCCCCATTAATAAGCATCTGTTTGTAATTACATCCCTGCAGCCACCAGTGACATAGAGGTGCCCTGGCACAGAATCACTGGCAGCCAGTGCCTCTGCCTTAATGTTTGTGCCCCCTCCCTACCCTCAGCACCCCACCACGCCAACCCCCGTGCCCAAAATAGTTTAATGAGGAGCCTTTTAATGCCTTTATTATGGCAGAAACTGGCACCATGTACCGAGGCCTAATGCCACGCCGCCCCCACCTCAGCTTGCTAACTAACCGCCAGAGGTAATGCTGTGTGAGCGCCTTGCCCTCAGGACTGAGGAACATTTAAAGCCTGTGTTGCCATTTTGTTTTTAATATGCTAACCCATAACCACGCACTCCAGCACGCACCTACCCCTGCATACATGTTGCTTGCACGCAAAAACGCATTCATGCACACACATACATACACAGCTGTGCAATCAGGCATCCTCAGGGGCAGTGATTTACTACCCGGGACTATTTTATTAATTTAATTACACATTTACAATCATTCTTCTCAGAGGAAAACAGGGAGAAAAGTGCTGCCTGTGTGTTTTTTTGCGGAGGCAGCCAATCTTGTTTTATTTTATGGCCGAGAGAGAAAGATGTTGTTTTATTTTACGAGTGGCCTCAAGGTTTCCTTAATGTGTTAGAAACACAAAGGGTGTGTCCTGTAAAGCAGAGGTCTTTAATGCTCTTTTTGTTTGTTTGGTTTCTTCTCTTTAAATTTCCACCAGGCCGACGAGGGAAACAATCACTCACCGTAAAACAAATAGGGAAGCATTTTTTTTCTATTTCATTTTCTAAACCCGAGCTGTCTGTCAGAACAAAACTGGTGTACAGAGACAATGCCCGGCCTTCATACTCAACCCAGCGAGGATCTGCTTTTCGTTCCGCTGTGTCATTTTTTCTTAAATTGCAGATCAAAATGGGCCATTAGTCTGTGTCAGACAGTTTCCCACATGACAAGAATTAAAATGAGTCGTCGTTAGTTTGGGTCACAGCAGGATGAGAAATGAAATTTTCAAGTTTCCACCCTGAAGGGGAAAAAAATCTGTCACAACATCATCACTACACCAGGATGCTGCATGACAAACCATGAAACAATACAACCCAGGAGAGCTGTTTGCCAATGACAGCTTTAGGACAATTTCTAAAGTTTTGCATAAGGTTTTTTAAATGGAGTCGAGGCCCTGCTCTTGGCAATTCATTTGACAAAAACAAGTTCCATTTTCTTGACTTAAAATTTTCAGAAACATTACTTTGCTCCCTCAGAGCTTTGAACTTGTTCCTCATTTCCCCCAAATTGCCATTCCAAACCACTCAAGTCACATTAACGCATTGATATTACAACTGGCTTTGACAGCTGAAAGTTGAAATTGTTGAAGAAGTTCAGACACAAAACTCTTAGAGTAAAAAAAAAAGAGAAAAGTGTTAGTGAACTTGTGGTGTGCACTGCTTGTCCTGAAGGCGTTCTCTTTCCCCTGTGTTGTAATCTCAACCAAGGAACACACAGTACCAAATCTCGATACTCCACCAGGTCGTGACCTCGAGCTGAGACTCTAGTGGGCGTTTCACGCCAATCATCTCATCACCTTTCTCTATAGGGGCCGGTCAGATACGCCGCCATTTGCATTCACGGATCTGTCGTTAGCATGTGGCCGTCAGCTCTCAGGGAGGTTCGTCTGCGGTGGAAAACATCAGTCAGCCGCCAGCGTCTGACAGAGCTCATTACTCACGTTACCGGCTGACGATGGCAAGGAGCCTCGGC
>BRZM01001594.1:19113-34113 GCA_033238685.1 Lates japonicus | reverse complement strand
GACATTGATTTAATCATCAGTTTATGGAGCTGGATTTCGCTGAGCCCATAGTTGCCGCGTCCACAAGTATTTTCACATTTCATTAGCTCGTGGGCTTTGCCAGGGTGTCGGCGGAGGCAGAGGGAGGCGGCGGTGAGCTGGTGTTGATCCCAGCATTGGAATTTTGACTTCTTTATTTTCCATACTTTTATTCCCGCCATATTCCTCTCCCTCCCATGCTCCCAGACGCCGGCTCTGCCATTTGCAACCATTATTAAAGTCATATTTCACAGCTTAGTTCATAAAATCACCCAACTTGCTTCAAAATTAGTAGGATTGCTCTCCTGCCCCAGCAGACATCAGAGAAATGATGGGTTGGTGGTGGATTTCCCAAAGTTTCTGCCATCGAGCTGTGAGCTGCCATCTCAGGTCAGGATCACTCGGCTCACATCAGGTTCAGGTTTAAGTCTTGGCTCCTGTACACATGCCAGTGAATTTCCTCACACCATAAATACTGTGATGATTGAGACTGTGAGTGTGACAGAGTCTCACTGTTCAGGCCTCCACCAACCTGCAGTACAGTACAGTACATCTTCTGCACTGCATCATTTCTAGGAAATATGTTCAGCTGATTATCACACAGCCCAGTGATTCTCTGTGTAACAACACACACTCATCAGGAACACCTGTGCACCTGCTCATTCCTACAGTTAAATCAGTCCAATCAGCCAATCACGAGGAAGCAGTGCAATGCAGCGCTTTGGTTCACTCTCAGCAGTCTGATCAGCAGGCAGCAGTTTTTTATCAAACAAGCTCTGAAACACCTACTGTCAGCTACCTGCTCAGGTGGTACAGACCAACAACAAGCTGCAAAAGGGCAGGGACTACTGGACTTGACTCTAGAAAATAGATACTAATGTTGCTCCATGTCTCAGCACCATCACTATGTCATTTAGGTCTATTTGTGTTTCCAACATTTGCACTGCCCCCAAAGCTTTATGGTAAGAAGAGTCATCATCAATGAATTAGGTGCAGCTGCAGAGGAAATGTGCCATGTCAGCCAATCTTCAGGTTCAGCAAAATCTTTTTTCTGGGTCATGTTTTTAATTAGACTTTAGGTGTAGTTCTTCCATGTTTTATACTAAGGCTGTATTTATTACATTACTTGTTACCTCACATTGTTTTTCTGCTTTTTATATACTTAACCTGTTTATTACTGTGAAGCACCTTGTGGTGTCAGCTCCTCAGAGGTGCTACATGAATGAACTTTCTCATACTTATTAAATCCAGTGGGTTTTTACGAGTCTCCCTCACATTCCCTTTCTGAACATCACTGGAATTTTTCTTTAATTCTCTCATATGTGAAACTGAACAAACAAACAAATAAACCTTTTGTGACTGTTCTGAGCAGTAAACAGTGATAAAAAGCCAAAGAAAAGGTATTTCCTCTCCACATCAATCCAAACATCAAATATGTTGACTGTGAAACACTTTGATGCTTGTTTTTACTTGATCATTTGCTTCACAATTAGCATCACTCATCATCTCAGTTTGACCCAAATTACTTCTAACTGTCCTCCTGCCCTGGAACACTCGGTCTATATGAGAGGCAAATTACTATTAGGTTTGGCTCAAAATTTCGCCCATGTGAGTCCAATAAATTTCCCCCTCACATCTTAACCGCCGGGGTGTTTCAATGTTCCCCTTGTATACAAGCCCAGGAACACGACTGAACAATGTCTCCCTCCATCATAAACTCCTTTAGTGTGGTCTTAAAAGTTCACATCCTGTTTTCCTCAAAATGCAAACACCCTGCTTGAGGTTGAGGAGCTTCGAGTGGCTTCAAACCAGGAGAGGAAAAAAAACACACACACAAGAAGCTTAAAGATGCTGCTGCTCTTTCCTGTGTGGGAGGAAGAGAGTGAGGAGTCATTTCAGACTGAAAGAGACGTTCACTGTCTCTTCCTCTGTCTGACTGCTCGTGTAATTGAAGCATTAGGAACATCCAGACTGGCCTCAACAGAAAAAGCAGCGACACACAATTTACCTTGTCCAAGCACAAGGGCAACTTCGTGTCTCATAAGAAAAGACAGAAGTGTGACATAGTTCTGCTAAACCTCTTAAACATTTGACATGGGAGACTGCTGCATGTGTCCAGTTTCCTAATTCCTAACCTCTACAGTGATTTCCTACAAACATGACCACAGTCATTCCCTAAGCTTAAGAAAGCAGTTATTTTAACCATGACGATGATGGTTGAAACTTTTTACCCTAAACCATGATCTTTCCCCAAACCAAACCAAGTAGTTTTTGTTGCCTAACAGTAACCAAATGTCTCAGCAACCACAAATTTGGCCAGAGCACAAACATATGAAATAGTTTCTCTAATGGTTATGTGACGCTCACAGGCCACCAGCAACTCTAAAGAACGTCTTTAGATAGCCAGGAGGCAGCTGCATGGAAGGTGTCAGCACAGTAACAGTGGGAAGCATCAGGTTATAATGACATGATGTGAATGGAATATGATTGGATGTTACTAGTGAGCTGGTGGCCAAACAGATAATGAATGAGTCCACGATGGGAAAGCAAGAATGATGCAGCTGAAAATTTTCTCCACATCTACCAGCTATGCGGTAAAGGCTCTAGATTTGAAAAAGAACAGATTTTTCTTACTGTATTCCATCTCCTTTAGCTCTGGTTGGTCTCCACCAACTCTATACGAAAAAGAATGGCATACATCTTGCTGCAGCTAGTCTGTCTGTTGTTTGGTGCACTGCAGCAATGTACAGTGGGTTTATCTGAGCTTGTTTGACGAAACATCTGCCTGCTGCAGCTACAAACACTGAAACTGAACCTGTCAGAAAATGTGCTGCAAAACTAGGATCTGAAAGAGCAAAGGCTGCATAGAGCTGCAGCGATTGGTTCTCTGTCTTTGGCGACCCTTTCAAATTGCATGTAGTCATTTTTCATTGTTGATATAAAAATTTGATTGGTGGAGCTTTAATAAAGTGGTTTGCCTTATGATAGCCATATCTTATTATACTATGGTTGTAATGCTGGCATATTGTTGCAATAATTGCTTTTAAAATTGGCAGTAAACATTCAGAATCACTCCAATTACAGCAGTTGGCAAGTACAGGCTGCGTGCTCTCACTGTATAAAACACATTCACACATTCACACACACCAGGCTCACAAAATGAAATTGAATAATAAACTGTTGGCATCGTATAACTTATTATGAAGGCGAACCCCCACCGGCAGAAATGAGCTCTGCCTCCAAGAATCAAGACAGGAAATACCACTGAAGGGACCGACTCTCAGGTCCCCAGCAGATTTACTAGACAGCTAATAGCTCAACAGCAGGGCCTGTTCTCTGCCCTCCTCCATGAATACATCACATCACTCTGCTTCAGGCCAAACACACACAGCCACACACATACACATGCACACACACAGATTTCACATACTCAGTAGTACTCTGAATCCTCTTCTGAATACCACCATGGAAAAAAGTACTGCAATGCAAAATATAGTTTTTATACACAAATTTGTAAAGTAAAGGAAAAGATTAAGAAATGCAGTGGTTCCCAAGCTTTGTGGCTTTCAACACCTTAAGTAATAACTTCTACCAGTCCCTCCTCACAGTTTAAGACCTTGGTGAATTACTCACCTGTGACCTGAACCTGACCAAGGAAAACACATCCAGTACTTCATTTCAGAGAGAAAAAACAGTCTGAGAAATTCAAAGCCTGAGGCTGGAAGGCTAAACATAAAGTGAGCACACATATTTTGAGGAAAGATGGACAGCAGAGAGGGGAACAAATAATCAGACAAAGAGACAACAGAGATGATGAATGGAGGAAGAAAGCAATAAAGACTGAAGGAAGGTAAAGTGAAAGGCATGAACAAAACAAAATTGGAGGATGTAAAAAGTGCATACTGTGAAGAAAGAAAGAGTTTAGTTTAGTTACCAGATAAACAACTTAGGTCTCCACCACAGAAGATTTCCATTTAGATCGCTGAGAGAAAAAAAATGAGAAAACAATGGGAATGGAAGGACAGAGGAAGTTAAAAAAAGGCAAAGTAGAGGATAAAAAGGAAGAGGGGAAGGATGGAAGTAAGACAGAGCAGAAAAGATGGAAAAAGAAAGAAGAGGACAGAAAGGGTGGGTAAACAAATAAGGAAAGTCCTAGAAAGATGAACAGAAATAAGCAAGAAGAAGAACTGAAAAAGCAGTAAAGAAAAAGAAATAAGGAGGAGGAAGCAAATAAACATGATGCTAGTAATATGTGAAATGTAGTAGCAACACAGTGGAGCTAAAAAGTACAATATTTCTATCTTAAGTGGTGAAAATACTCAGTAAACTTTAACTCGAACCGCTGATCTCACCTCTAATGCTCAGTCATTCAGCGTATATACACACAAACACACACATGACTCCACACACATTTGGCACACACTTGACTCCCCAAAGACACTACAACATGCTCCAAACCTCTGCCTCGCCTGGCTCTCTGCTCTGAGTCACGTGGGAAAAAGGTTTAATCATAGGATGGGGTGGCTGGGTGGAAAAATGATTGATCGGGCATAATGTGCATGTCTGACCATTTAAACTCATTCGCCGTGATCTGAAGGTTATGGAATTGAAGCCAGCATGAGGGGCGGAGCTTTAAAGAGGCACCGAGGCGCGGGCCCTAGGCGGCTCCACATGTTGTCAGACAACGCTACCACGTCAACATGGAGAGGGGTGGGGCGGCGGCGCTAGTGTGGGTAAATCTAATTGGTGGCTCAGCTCTCAAACTCACTCAAACAATGAAATTAGGTGTTTGTTGTAGCAAGTGCCCTGAATTAAATGCTTCTTTTCGCTCTTACCACATACACACACACACACACAGATGCCATCATCTGTGGAGTTTACTCCAGCTGCGATATGCTGCTGTTTGTTGTCAGGAGTATTTGTATACAGGAGAACACACACCACATGGCCAGGAAATATGTGGACATCAGAGATATAGCCAGAACAAAAATTTAACTCGTAAGCAGGTTCCTTATTAACTGTACATATGCACTTATTACTACTACTACTACTACTAATATTTGAAACAGACATGCTGTACATTCTGGTGAATTTCTAATGCATATGAATCACAGTCTAGGATCACTAATTTCTGGGGGAAAAGTTACAGTAAATAAGTCAATAAAATAGTGACTATAAAATAACCTGCCTTTGGTGTTTATCTACATCAATTTGATTAATTTGTCCCTTGAACCATAAGAAAACAAAATGGCCTTATTGGTTTTCATCCTAAACATAGAGCTAAACAAGTTTCTTGTCAGTAGTCATGGAGCCATATCGAAGTCATTGGTGTTAATTAACCACAGACACTGCAGGCAACTGTTGTGACAACTTTAGTACTGTTAGCTAGCTAGCTACCTGACCCCACGGAACAGCACCCTCTGTGTGTGACCTCCTGCTGCTAGCAAGCCAAGCTAACTATTTAGCCAACATTGAACTGCATTAGCTAAGGCTAGCTAATTAGCTAATAGCCTGATAACATATGACATTGGGGCGCTGCTGGTTCAGCAGATGTGTGAGCGGTAAATGTGACATAATAGTTTTCAACAAAGGGACACTTGTTTGTAGAAGTTAAATGATACTTACTCTTCGTAGGCCGTGGATGCTGACAGAAACACGGTCGCTTCGTCACTGAAAAGCAGTTCTGATTGGCGAAGTTACGACCGTTGGGCTCACGGACCCAGCGGCTCACTCGGTTGCTGACTGGGTTCATGTGCTGATCACACACACATTTAAAAGCGACATGTCAGCCTGAGAGGAAAAATACTGAGGTCAGGTCCAGGTCCAGGCCTCGTGGACCTCAAACAGTCCACCTCTGTGTGGTTGTTGAACATGTGACTGTGACACTCTGGGAGTTAATGTGCAGCTATAGGAGTCTCCTCTCCTGATCGCGCCCTCATCAGCAGGATGATGCTTTTCCAACACTGGAAAATAAATTGGATTTTATGATCGACAACGTGCGGTTAAGGTTTGGTGAGTTTAGGCACAAAAACAACGGTGAGGAGTTCGAAGAAGATCATGGTGTGGGTTAAATTACCACTTCGTTAGTTTTGGGAACCTCCATCATCATGGTTACAGTAATAACCATGGTTAGGGATAGAATGATCACGGTCATGATTTAAAAGAAAGCCATTGACTGTCAGTTGGAAACAGGAAATGAACAGACTTTGGACTTTGTGTCTCTAAAACAAAGTCACCTTAACTTCATACTTTGTTCCCCATCACAGCTACAGCCACTGGGGCCTTTGTCACCTGAGCAAGAAATACCTGTGACTTTGGGGCATTTGTTGAAACAGCTGATGCAGTCTTTTGACTTTGCTTCTGCTCAGACACTTCAAACCCTGTTGATGTTTGGTGATCAGGTCTGGTTCTGTGTCCCAGTTCATCCGAAGGCGTTAGGTGAGGTTGAGCGACTTAGTAAAGGGGTCAAGAACAATTCCTTTGTAAGGCTGCTTTGTGTCATTGTCCTGGTGATTATGCACCTTATGATTTACATCCAATGCCAACCTTTAGCATAGCACAGGGTATAATGAGCTCTATACTGTATGTAAGGCTGAAAGTATGGGTGAGGATATCAAGGTGAAGTGGATGGACATGTTGCGCATCATCATAGGCATAGTCATTATTGATTGTTTGTCCATAACACAATCTTTCCCAAATATGCCAGTGCTTGTATCATCAGGGAAAGCGTTGGAGCCGGGACCAGAAGTACCAAGTTATGCGAACAAAAGATATTCCTCCAGACTTGTGCTGTGTGTAAGTGTTGACTTTTAGTTTCCTAGTTCAGTTTTTCTTCACATCATCATCAGTTTCTGTTAGTCAGGGGAAGAAATGTAAGGAAAAATGAAGGAAAGCACCGTTCTTGAAACTCTCTGAAACAACAAACAATTGCACTTTCAAACAAAAGAATTGTTGTTGTACATAAAGTGTTGTTTTTGTGTTGTAATATATTTGGAAAACAGACAGAAATACACACATACAGAGCACACTGCAGAAAAGTTACACCCAGTCTTTCACAGTGTATAGGCCTCTGTCTGCTATATGTGAAACACACTGACCTGCATTGCTCCATCACAGTCAGGTGAATCACACACACACACACACACGCGCAGCTTCACGCCAGCTCAGATGGGAATAGAATTCCTTTTTGTTGTTGTGAGCAATGCTTTCCGTCAAATGCTGCTCAGCAGGAAGGTCATTTTGGGAGAAAATGATTCCTTCTTAGTGAATTACTCAGTTTCTTTTCCAGTGGGCAGTTTTTGTGATCTAAAATTGTACTGGGCTGGAGATTAAAAACCTCCTATATGAGCTGTGGTCGGGATATCAACATTGTCATCGTTGTTTTAGCTCAGGGAATTAAACCTTTACGATCAGCAGCACCTGATCCAGGCTCAAACCCACATTGCTGGATGAAATATTACATGTTCAGGGCTGGGCCTATAAAAAGGCCTGTGTGGCTTAATCCTGCCCTCTGAGCTGAGAGAACTGAGTGGGGCAAAAGAAAAAAAAAAACCCTCAGACCCTCGACAGCATCACTGGGAGAGTTAAACCCCGGATGGGCAGCCAAAAGAAAAAGCAGCCCAAAAAATCATCAGGTCTATTTTTTAGTGACGTGATTTACTATGAGAACTGGAGATGAAGAAAGCACATTCCTCTGGTCTGAATTCTCCCAGGGGAATGGAGGTTAGGCTTACTCCTCTCTGTCTAGATTTGGAACCATCCGGCTCCAGAGACTGACTGACTGTTAGGGTTTTCTGTCGACTGTAGATTCCACAAAGGGCTTCGGTCTGTTTGGGATGAAAGCTCAGGCTGTCTGAGCTGAAGCTTCTCTGCTCTGGAAAAGCCAACCCCTCTGGTGCTTCCTGGGGTGTTTACTATCTTCACATGAGGCGAGCTATAAACAACCACTACTGCGTCTTTCCAACAAACCTACAATTAAAGTCTAAGGCTAAAGCCCCGTTAGCAGCCCCAAGAGGCTGAGGTGTTCACCACCCACAAATGAAAGGACTGAAAGCAACAATGACATGACAGTTTGGTTATTTTGAAGCTTTATCCATATGTTTCTCTAAGTTAGCATTTTTTTCTGTCTTGTAGTAAATTTCAGGCCTAATCTCCTTCAGACACACATTAATTCACATATGAATATCACATCCAAACTTCATGTAATCAGCCATGAGGTCATGAAATACTGTCTGAACCAAAGTGTTGGTCAAGAGGAAAAGAATTGTACAGGTTGCCATCCTACACAAAGGTCAGGGTCACCAAAGTTACTCAGAATCATCCGCTGGTGGACGATAAATATTCACACCAAATACCATGAGATTATGGCCAGTGGTTTATGGGTCTTCTTACTGCAAGTTCAGAACAGCTATAAACACTTTTGTCCTCTGTTCCAGTTTAGTTTAAATTTGTTCTATAGCACAGAATCACAACAGGATTATTTTATATATTCTAATATTTACAAGAGATAACAATGGTCCAGCTAGCTGGAAAAATAATGGCCAAGGTTCTCAGGTTTGAGGTTTTCTGACACAGAGTGCTGGTAAAAATGTTAGCTGCTTAATTTGCTAGCCAGCAAGCTAACTTGTATTTTGGACAAGTTCTGGTTTGGTGCTACTCTTTTAGCCTAAGTGATGACACAGTCGAGATACTAAGATAGCTATACATATGCTTTCCATTACTTTTAATAATTTGTTCAAATGGGAACCATAACAGAACAATGCATAGATAAACTGTCAATAATAAGTTTGACTAAGAGTGGCTGAATGTTCAGTGTTCCACCTAACCACAGTTTCACTGGTCGATTTCAGTTGGGGACCTGTGCACATTGGATCCCAACACTCTTTCTTGTCAGTGTCTCACCAGTTGGCAGTTGTGGGGATTCCAGGAAACCAGACAAAATGTATGTGTCTTAATCAGCAAAGCCATTGAGGCATCATCCCATATTTTGAAATTGTGATGCTCTGGCTCCAAGGTGAGATTGCCCCCAGGAGTGTTTTGCATATAAAGGTCACAGTTGCCCTCGCTACATCCTCCTGTGCTCTCCTGTCCTCCTCCTGTCTCTGTCAGCTGTCTGAGATATACTCCGTCTGGACTCAAGCTAAAGCTCTGCTCTGCTGATGTGACTGGACAAATTAGCGTTACTCCTGCTAATATATTCAAACTGCTGCCGGCGGCTGCAGGAGACATTGAGCAGTATTAGAAATGATAGCCCTGACTGTCATGATGCTAACCACTCCTGAAAGGTGACAACACATTGGCTTATGCCCACAACAGGAGAGAAAAAAAAATACCTACAAGTTTAACTTTGAGGCATTTGATCTTTAATTCATACGGGATGTAGCTGGAAAATGTGTTTGGTCTATTCACATCTCCAAAAGAGTCATTCAGCGAAGGAAACATGCTGCAGAGATCATCTCACATATATACTTCAACACTTTGATAATTTTGTACTTTCTCAATTGCCAGCCTGCCCATTTGATAAACTATCCTTTCATAAAAAGCTCGGGAGAAACAACTCCTTTCCTCCTGTGGCCTTACATGCATAGTACTGAATATTTGAGGCGACTCCTGGATGTGTTTATGCAGACAACATCTGACAGGCCTGAAATGAAGCCAGGGGCAGATATGAAAGCAGGCACTGTCTGTCAAAACCGGAAGCATCAACCCCGTGCCTCAGGGGCCCAGCTGAAAGTCATTGGTGAAAACAATGTGCTGCTTCTACTGTTAGTCTGAAAAAAGTAATAACAGTAATAATGCTTGGGAGGTACCATAACGATTTGAAGGATCATTCTTGTATTTTGAGCCACTCTGTGGAAGATTGTGCTTTCGGTCACTGTCACGGTGTGGACCGGCTGTACTATGTCGGAATATTTGAGGGAAAATTAGAGGCATTTATGTCCCAGCCTTGATTATAATAGCCAAGGGTGATTACCATCTCTAATCCTATTAGCCTTTGTTTGGAACATGGATGAAAAACATTATATATGAAAAAGAGCATTCAAAATCATGAAACTACATCCACATAGCTTTGAGATTGGCATTTTTTTCTCTTAGAAAACAAACCTTCAACTCGTGTTGATGTTGTTAAGGAAAGTGGAATTTAAGCAAGTGACGCAGCACAGTTCTGGTCTCTAAACTACGGCCCTACAGAAGAAATCAATATAAAAAATCTATTAATCTGCAATATTACAAGCAAAAGTACAAAACATTAATATTGTAAAAACAAAATTAATATTTACATCGACCACCTGTTTAAATGCATGAAATACAATGAATGAAGTATGAATTCTCTGCAAAATAAAACAACAGTATCTACATACCATATGAAAAGTGCCACTTATTAACATGCAATCAGTGCCTGGATGTCTCATCTGGATCAGGCCAGAGTTCAAATTAATTCAGCTTTGAACAGTGATGGGGTGTAATTTCACTGTAGAAAGAAAAGACAAGAAGAAGAAGGAAAGTAATTCCTGGAGTAAAAACTCTCCAACCACTTGGAAGAAAATGTCAGGAAGATGAGGCATCAGGTGAAATGTATTTTCAACACAGTTTACAGTCTTTAAAAGGATCTAAATTATTATACGGCACGGAGAAATCATCTTCTGTACTCCTCTTTATCAAAACTAATTTGCCTACATTACAATGCAGCTGGAGGAGACTGTCACTTTCAGCTTAGAGACTGCTGACTCAAAACACCATCTGGCGTTAAGCAACTGTCTCTGTCATGTGCCCCTCACTTTGCAGCTGCCTTAGTGTCATGTCTGACCTGTCTGTTGACAGCTCCACCTACCTAACTTGCTCACTGAGCCTAGTCTCAACACATTTGGCAAAGCAGGAAAGAGAAACACTAAGTAACCCCAGGTGTAAATATAAAGGCTGCAGTCCAGGTGACATATCTAGATACAGATCACATATTTAATAATACCCCCAAAAAGTAAGCCACGTCATTTAAAGCCAATCTAACATGATACATTATTGTTAGATGTGCCAAACTCATGTTTGATTGAGCAAAAAACGAACAGATTATTCATTCAGAGGAGGAAACCCCTCAATGCGTCTGCATTCACATGTTATTCCAGTGATCACCGTGGTTCAGACAGGAACAAGCTGCTCCCACAGAATTGAGGCTCCGATGTTTGATGTCATCAGGACAAAAACCGGAGGTGGTCAGTGAACAATAAATTAGTCTGGCTTTGTGGGCAGCACAGGTGCTTCTGTAGAAGTTTAATGTTCCAGTAAAGCTTTATTTCATTTCACTGCATAGCAGAAAAATGCTACTGTCTCCATAAAATACGCCCTGGGTGCCATCATAGGCGTCACGCTGCTGTTTCAAGTTATCTCCTGATGACACTGTGAAGATTTCTTGCCTATGCTGTACAGCAGTTTTAGAAATTAATCACAAATCCACAAAGACTTTAACAAAACTGGAATAACATATGAATTCAGCTTTAGGCTGGTTCCTCTTAGTTTTACAAGGATCGGAGCGAACAACAATCTGAATCTCTTCACGGTAATAATGTCACTTCTATTTCATGGCGATCATCCAGACAGGCATGATGATCTCAGGAAGCCTTCCTGCCTCTCGACAGCCAAGACCTCCAGGCCCGGCCTTGGCGGTGATGCTCTTCATGATGTCAGGTGGCGGCTGATGCTGCTGTCGATGGGAGGGTCCAGCTTGCAGCCCTGCCGCGCCATGTTGTCCTTTTATTATGATGGCGTACACACGTTTGAATGAGCTCTTCTTACAGCCGAAACAGGAAATTCATCAGGTCCTTGTCAGTCAGGTGACCTGAAAGAGGACGAGTCTGGAACAAAGAGACAGAAAAAAATCACAATTGAGACACCTTTCTGGAACCTGCAGGGATATTTGTTTCCAGTAGTTTAGACAGATCTGTTTAGACAGATACAGTCAACACTTACCCAGCATAAAACCAAATTATATTATGTCATGTATCCAACATACTGCAATCTATGGTGGTTAAGACAGACAGTGACAAAAAAAAAGTTATCTTTCCATTTCTTCCCATTTCATCCAACAAAGCAATAGGTCAGAAGTCCCTGGCCAAATGAGATATGTCATTTCTCCAGTGTATTCTGGGACATTGCCGGGGTCTCGTTCCAGCTGGACATGTCCACTTCTGGGAAGTGTCCATGATGACTCCTTCAACTGGAAGTCACAGTGAACAATTGTACTCAAAGCTCCATCTGGGACACCTTGCCAACAAAACCTTTTCCCTGGTTTTATCCATTATATTATTAAGCCCTACAACAAACTCAAAGCCTGTCTCATAACAAACAGACTACAGACCGAGAACCGTCTCTTGCCCACATGCCACCCTGCATCCAGATAACATAAGTACTTGTTCTTTGGAAGTGTGAACTGCACAGGATTGAAGCAGTAGTAGGTCTCAATGCGGTCGGCGTCTTACCGCCTAGGTACACTGCTCGTAATAAGTGGAGCAGAGTAACCATCATGTCTGCCATCTCCATTTCTCAAACACAGGAGGAGGACACCTTTGGTCCTGCATGATCCCAGAGCCACAGTCCAGGGCGCAGTGTGTGCCGGCCTTGAGACCCTGTGGTGAAGACATTTAAATTGATGAAGTCAAGTGTTTAGAAGTTTCAGGAGGTTAAATTCGTTAAATAGCTGGGCGAGACAGTTGTTTGTAGCAAAACTAGAGACAAACATAAAAATAAGACCTGAATTTATGTTTTACAGAAAACAAAATGCTTTTACTTAAATGTCTGTTCCCTGCAGCGTGTTATTACCATATCTATAAGTCAGAGAGGGGTCTATACTGTTCTCTGTGTTGCCAGATGTCAGACCTCTGTACCTCAAAGGCACCGACACCACAAACAAGTAGACCTCAGTTCCTCAGGGCAACGAAACTATGAACTTTACCACGGGGGAACAAAAAGTCTCCTCACTTGAATCACGCTGGTTTTTCTTCCTTTTCATTTGGTATTCTGACCTCACTCCAACCTCTCCACATCAGGGGCCCCAGTGTGTGATTGTATGAAAGATGGGGCCCTGAGGAGCTCTGTGCTTGTTACAGGAGGCTTCCTGGTTTCGGTGGTGCTGCCATATTGCTCTGTGTGTATGTACCTTAGTTTAATCTGGATGTATTCTAAATCTTTTCTACTGCACTTAATTTTAATCGAGGCGATGGTTTAAACAGGAGCTGTTCACAGCCAGGAGGAATTTTGAAGGCGATGGTGGAAGAGACTCTTTATCATTCAGTGGTGTAAAGTCAATTTCTGGATATTAGATGCTTACAAACAAAACAAAAGTCAAACCTGAAGCAAACATCACTTCTAGAGCTCTACATGCAGACATCACTCATGCATGAAGTGGTCAGCTTTTAAACTTGATTATTTAATTCAGTGCAACATTTCAAAGGATCCATGAGATGATATGCTGTTATATCATCACTATAATCATATCACTTACTATGCAAACTGAGCCCTTGGTGCACTGAAGTATGGATTTCAATATAGAACAGAAAAACATTCTCCCTGCAAACCTCCTTTCAGAAAAGATGACACAAATAGAATCTATTTGTCTTGTAGCTTTATCAATGCAAAATACTGTACCTGACACTAGAGTGTCACAGTGCCAAACTGCTTTAGTCAATAGTCAGGTTTCCATTTGAATATTGCACAAATTTGAACCGTCTTTATTTTTGACATTTTGTAGACTAATCATTTGAAATGATCAACTGATTAATGAATAATTGAAGCATGCCGCCCTATAACCTACACTGGTCTCATGACAGAGAAACTAAGACTGATAATAAACATGTAAAAATGCATTGTATTGTATTAACCTGTTGTCGTAAACACTCTGTTAAATCAGAGCTTGTTGTGTTTACATTTACTGATGAATAAAGTAGCCACTCGATTAAGTCTGCAGCTCCTTTAAAGCTTCCAATCTTAGCAGTTTATAATTAGAGCTCCTGTAAACTGATCCTCTAAATAACCCGGACTCTGGACCAAACCCATTCCCTGAATTAGCAGTTTAAGTCTCCCAACATCTAAAAAAAAACCCTCCAGTCCACATTAACATGTGCAATCTGTGAAACCTGTTCTCGTCAAAAGAGAAAAAAAAAGCAGTAAATGTTCTCCTCCTTTTCCACTGTGAACAAATTAGTGCTAGTAAAAATGACCATAGTACAAAGTGATTAACAGCTGTTGGCTCAAACTTGCTCTGTATGGTGTTTATGGGGCACAGCATCATGTCTGCCTATTAGAAACTGCTAAGGGCCTCCACCCACATGAAACAAAGATGGAATTCTTTTTATACAGTAAGGACGATGATTCCTCAAATCCAAAATAGATCTGACATGTATATGTTCAGAGATAACTAACCTGTAAACTGATATACCACTGGGCGAAATCAGAAGCCCACAGTAGTGTCGCGGATGATGGAGAAACAACAAAGTTACAGCATCAGTTTCTCAATTCATTGTTTGATCTGCACTGGACTTGAATGTGTGTTTCTCAGGTGGACTCACCACAAGCCTCTTCTTCAAAACTGCGGGAACCCTCCAGATCTATGTTGGATATCTCCACAAAATCTCCCATCATGCCCTCCTCCGAGGCAGAGCGCGTCTCGTGAGACTGCTGAGCTCATTATTAAAACTGTTTCTCTCCTTTGATGTACTCACGGGTGACAGAACAGCTTCACTGTTGGGACACAAACATAAAGGGATCTTAATACTGGTTGTACAGTTACTCTTTAAGAGTAACTCAACACCAAAGTCAGCTCAAGGCATTAAGTGACTGTTTTACAGCCTGAGTCGTACTAATACATGGTTGTCAAACTTCTTGATGTTAACCAGAAATTAAGTAAACTAACTGTCTGGTAAAACTGACATAGTTGAGTGCAGTGCTGCATGTAGCTATAGACTGTGTACAACAATAAAATTGAAGCTGCTGTGT
>BRZM01001591.1:0-10839 GCA_033238685.1 Lates japonicus | reverse complement strand
AGGTGTTTGTGTTGCAGTCGATTTCCAGAACAATGTCCAAACACCTGTGACAGTCAAATTAAATCTACATGTCAAAAGGCCTTTAACAAACTTTTTTTTACACAGGAAAGTCCTATCTATTCACAATAATTTTTAATTCATGGTTCATCACTTTTTCACTCATGTAGCATCAAAAGTATGCTTTAAATCAGCCACTAGATTGTGAGACTTTGATTTACTTCACTTTCTTTTAGCAGCTGTTTATGACCAGAAGGGACAAGAGGGGACATTTGTGTACTTCCACAAATAAGTGAGACTGAAAGAGAGAGTGACAAAGAGACAGTAACTGGCATTTGTTGTATGTGAAGCAAGTAACAATAGCATAGCTAAAGTTAGCAACAGTCACAGCTGAGACTGCTGTGGTAAAACCTCAGCATATAAGTCAACAAGGTCTTGATTGACAAAAAAAAAGAAAAAAAAGAAAAAAGAAACCAGCGTGTTAGAAATGTGGGGATCACTGATCCTTGGGAAAAGGTTGGATAATGAGGTGCTTTTGCATTCTGATTTAAAGTATGTAGGCTTTGTCATATTCATAAATGACATGACTATGCTGCATGTCTTCATTAGATTAAAACAAGTGTCAAATATCAATGAATAAAGAATCATTTCTGAATGAAGATGATTACAAATGCAAGTAAACACACATTTATTTATAAAAACATACATTATATACATTTCATACATGTATAATTAAGATAAAAAGGCCCAAAAATGATATCAAAGATTAAAGAATAACATTAAATATGAATACAAACAGTGAAAAGTAACCCTGTGTTTACCTGCATTAATGCACATTGGCAGAGACCTGCACCCATAAATGCATTGCACTACAGTAGTTGACTTGGCCCCCCCAACTCTGCTCTCAGCTATATTTATCTCCACCCTCACCATAAAAGGCTGTGACTGCTGCTAGGACACTCTGGCAAGGGCCAATATTATTTTTGTTGTGTAGACCGCAGCACAGTACGCACCTACCTGTAGGTCTGCTGGGATATCAAGCTTTAAGTGTGGAGTTGGACCATCTTTTCCTGTAAAGCTTTGAGTTTGAGGGGTTTTGTCCGGGGTAAGTGGCAACTGTTGTTTGGGGATAAGATGTGATTTGTCAGGTTGTAGTTGTTGCATATGTCTGTCTAAGCATGCTGAGTACATGCCTGACTGCCTGAATCTTATATCATGTCTTGTTAGCTGGTGTTGCAGGTTTGTATTTACAGGTTTTTAATATATTGGCATCATGGGGATTACATTAATCTCCACAATATGTTTTTTTTAGAACATTAGATTTCAATCTTGAGAGCCCATGTTCAATTATTAAGAACATGTTGAGGTAAATTAAAGCACGACCAAACCCAAAAACTTATATATAAATATATAAAACAAAAAAAAGTCTGTAACATCTAAAACTCATTGAAACTCACAATGAGCTTATAGTATACTATAACAATAAATTCACCTGCTCTCAAACACTAACTAACCAGACAGACAAACAAATAGGCAGCAAGAAACTTGGAAACTCTGGGCTCGTACCAGCAGCGGCCTGCAGCATGTCTGGATCTATACCGTTCTACCAGAAGCACCACCGCCACTACGACCGTGGCTACCGTAGCAAGGAGACGGAGTCTAAAATCAGCCAGTACCAGTCCAGCAGCAGCAGATACATTGCTGGCAGCAGCAGCACCTCCGCCACCAGCAGGAGCAGAGGGTAAGGAGGAGGAAGAGAAGGAGGATGGAGGGTCATCAATCCACGGCTTTGTCACAGGAAAGCCCTACTGCCTCCCTCCCCCCCTTTTAACACCATCACCCAACCCAACTGATCAGGTTCACCTCCATCACAGCTTTCGGATCATCTTTCCTGTTCTGCTGCTATATTGACAACAAGTAACCATCTTTTTCCCCCTTTGAGATCTCTTTCACCTTGATCAACCCCCAGTCACACCTGAGGATTATTGTACTGGTTGAAAACAGCTTTGAATCCTGCATGAAACTCTTTGCATGTAGGCCGATAGATGCCCCGTGTGTTTCTATGCATGCTGACAAACTCCTACTTTTAATACAACTATAAGTACCATAACCACTTAGAGTAAAACCTCTTGTTAGATAATCTGTAGGGATGTGTACTGTTATGTAACGGCTGCGTTATGGTATATGGCATAGACTGAAATAGAATCTGAAAATAAGAAGTGACAGTTTCTCAGTCTGGTTCACTTCAAGACTGAACCACTGTATTGACATTGATTATCATGTTTAAGAAACCTGATTGCTTCCAGTAGATATGAGGAAAGTTGTTAGTGGTTGGTTTGTTGCCAAGATTCGTGTGGTCCCTGTTGAATGCACTGGTCAGCTGTCTAGTGTTTACATACGTGGTTAAAATGTGACTGTAAGTTTTTCTCAGTGTGTAATAAAGGAAAGAAGTGCTAGTTTTAAAAGGAAAGTCAGTGGTGTTAAGAACTGTGGTTTTATATCTGATTCTCTAAAATCTGTGATGATGTAGATTCATTGTCACTATAAAGGTGATCAGTATATTGAGCTTTTGTAACCTGGGAATAACAAAACACTCAGTTTACCATGATCCTGTCTTTTACTGTGCCTGGCAAGTCTTTAAATACCCTGGCCTGGAGAGTGTGAACAGGTCAGAGGGCTTAG
Source organism: Lates japonicus (assembly GCA_033238685.1). Lineage (NCBI taxonomy): Eukaryota > Metazoa > Chordata > Actinopteri > Centropomidae > Lates > Lates japonicus. The sequence goes on along the minus strand of BRZM01001591.1, from coordinate 8,160 downwards.
GTTTTACTAACACCATCTGATCTTTGCCTTTACACTCATGACTTTGGATTTCTGGGCAACACATTAGCTACTGAATCTGTGCTGCAGTGAGGAAAGGAGGATTATGATGTGATGATGTTACATTCATGTAGACATGAACACTGTATTTGTTATATGGGATAACCTTAACTGGATTTCAGTAGTGATACCACATCCCCAAATATTATATTGTTGCAGCCCTGATCCTCGAAAGTCAAGAGGATGTGAGTGGTCAGAACTAAAGGGACACTGACCCAGATAGATACAGGAAAAATGAGGGCAGTTGCCCTGTCACCCTTCTTGCCCCTGCCTCCTTATCAACTTGTTATCTCATACCCTGAGTTCCCACCCCCAACTCTCCAGCACTACAGATAATGTTTCCCCCTCCTCCAAAATGACAAAGTGAGTGGAGTCTGACCTGAATTCTACAATGGAGGGCCTGGTACACTGACATATTAACTGACATAACAGAGCTTCACAGGGGCATTATTCTGAGTTGCTTCTTACTGAACTTGTTATGCCTTTTTTCCATTTATTATTGGACAGTAGCACTGTGCAAGTATAATGTGATTCCTATGTGCTATAATATCAGTGTCAGTGTCAGTTGTACTCTGAGAGTTGTGGGTCTTACCATTGAACTGGACTGCAGCAAAAGTGTTATGTGGGTCTGTTAATAATAAAGTAATAGGTGTATAGGTGTACAGATGCTACAATCATAACTAAACCATCCACACTACTTTCCCACTGCACCCTAATCTACCCGACCATCGCTTTATCATGAGAGTGTTATGTTATAAGCTGCACTGTCTGGCTGTGTGTCAGGCTGATGGTATTCTGTATGTCTCAGACTTCGAGTGTCTTCACACTCTGGGTTGGAAGAGAGCAGACTGAGCCCTGTACCCAAGAGAGCCAAGCCAACTTACTTGGCTGTGGATAAAGAGAACCAAATCATCGGCTATGTAGTGCCTATCTTCAGGGGCAGGTAATAAACTCCTCACCATGTAAAAGTGGAACTCAAAGAATTCTGTTCTCCTAAAGTTATTTCAGTTTTAATGCTATGCCTTACTCCCTGCATCCATCCACATGGCTCTGCTCTGCTGACTCCCAGTCAAGAGTTTGCTACAGGATTTTCGGATACAGAACAAGCAAGGGTGAGGGACACTGCTGCATACATGGCCCGCAGGGATTTGTTCACCACTGGTCTGGAGATGGAGAGGTCAGAGCAGATCTCCAGGAAGGAGGCCATGCGCGAGTCAGCTGAACGCATCTCTCTGAACAAAAGGGTCAGTGAAGGGATTTCAAGCTGTTTAAAGGCCATAGAGGAAGGCATAGTCTTTAACAACTAGATGGATTATTTTTATATCAAAAACACATCTGTGACATTACTCTGACATCATTGAACTGACATGTGTTGGCAAACCATTGTGATTTTTCACAACTTTTCTTGCTCATGCCGGCGCTGTAAAGCATTCTTATTAATGACATCACAAACTGACCCTTGTAGGTACAACAGTACATTATTCACATGTGACAGTAGGCGTTCTCCATGACATCACTGACAAACAGTTTGGTGTATTTGTGACATCACTGTAAATCATTCTCCAACATCATCCCTGACATTTTTCCTAGCAGTGACATCACAATAATTTTTGTACATCATCATTTTGTACATGTGACATCATAGCAGACAACCTCACAGATTGGCTTCTCCTTCTTCTGACGTCATAGTAGAACACTCATGACACATGACATCGGAGATTGTTTTAGTTACTCACTACATCACAGTACAGTACAGGGTTTGTTGTACTTGTGACATTACAGTAGTCCATTCTATTTCATGACATCACTAATTCTTATTCGTATAGTTGGCGTCTCCTACTTGTGACATCATCACAACAGCATGTTACTTGTTGCATCCTCACAGTAGACCATCTTCTTTTAAGTCGCAAAATGTATTTTATTACTTGTGACGTCGCAGTGAAAAAACATATTAGGCCCCATAACCCATTTACGTTATCTACATGGTTGTATAATTGAGCATAATTAATTGCAGTGCCTCTAAGAAACTGCCAAGTGCCTGTGGCTAAGTAGTTGTTATTACTAGTCCTTTCACAAGGGAGTTATTTATGTCCCTGGGTGATTATGTGAAGTGGTACCCGGCCATTCACTCAGCATCATAAGAGCCACAGTGACCCCCCTCACTGTATTTATCTGTCTCCACCAGATAGCCTTACTACTGAGTGGCAAATTCCTCAGGAGATCGTGTTTCTTGAGACACAGGGAGGCACCGTCCCATGGGTGTTGTCATACTCTGTGCTGAGTTACTTGATGCACATCTAGATGGGGCCACAACACCCCTAGCTATTCATAGGATATAATGAACAACACACAGTCACACTTATAACACGTGTCACGTTGCAAAGTGCATACACCTTGCATGTGTAAACAAATAAAGATATGATGGGATCTTGCTCAATTTGTGTATGTAAAAGCTTTGTTTTTGCCTCAAGCATGCATTTTGGATTATTTTAAAAGTTTGTTTTTGGTTTGGTGTAGCACTTTATGGTTTGGCAGAGCTACAGTTGTCCTGAGTGTTTTACTCTGCTATCTTTAGATCCATGAACACGAGGAACACTTCAAGCGCATGAACGAAGACAGCCTGATGCACGCCCCGGAGTTTGTGATTAAACCTCGCTCCCACACAGTGTGGGAGAAGCAGTGTGTGCGGCTGCATTGCACTGTCAGTGGCTGGCCCGACCCACGGGTCATCTGGTAGGTCACCAACACATCACCCATAACTTAACCTCAAGTCTGTCCTTTCTGTTCTCTCAACAGCCAGCTTATTTCTCTCACCTCCATCTGTTTTCCATGGCTTTATTTTTCATCTTTTGACTCCTTTTCAAGCTTTTTCTGTTTCCCTTGGTCTTCCTTCTGTCGTGTTTTCTTCCTCCCACTACAAGGTACAAAAACAATGTGGCAATTGACCCCCTTGCCAACCCTGGCAAGTATAAACTTGAGAGCAGATACAGCGTGCACTCACTGGAGATTAACAGGTAGGTGTAGCTTTTCCTGTCCATGGTACTTGAGATAAATCATTCAACATCAAAGCCACTGACATCTTTTGTCACAGTTAAACATCCATCACATTTTACCACCTTGATGGCTTTTGTAGATCCAGTGGAAACATTGTGGAAAGTCTTATATAAGCATACAACTTATTTATATGCTCATAATGATGAAGATTTCTTTTCCTTGCTGTATCTTGGCTTGTTATTAGCTACAGATACTCTTTTTTTCACACGCTTTAGTAAGAACAATGACAGTTCGCAGGCTGAGTTTAAATTTGATCTTGAGAGTGGACCATAAACTGTAGAAAAGCACTGATGTAGTGTAAGTGAAGCCTCCTATTGTGTTCAGGAGTGAAGGTTTCAATTTGACGTTTCAATTTGGGCACAGCCAAGTGTGACTTTATATGCTGGGCATGGCTAGTCTCCCCAATCTGCATTTGATCCGATACATTTATTTGTTCAAAGTAAATCATCCAAAATATTTTTGAGATTTTGACAACAGATAAATGAAGAATTAACACAGGGACACGGGACTAGAATTTGAAAAATGATGTTTTTTATTTTTTCTTTAAATGATCTGCAAATTACCAGCATACAGAGTAAGAGTGAGATGAATAATTAAGATGGACAGCTTAATTGAAATCTTCTTTGGTCAAAGATTTTTTGTAGACTGCCTCCACTTATACTACAACCTACTTTAGCACTGGCTTCAACTTTCAGTCACAGCTGTACCCAATGGGAAGAATCAAAGCTTCGCTTTTTATGTGTGGCATGGTAATGTTGATATCTGCCTTTATCCCTGCCTAACTTGCCTAAACACTGACACTGTAGGACTGTGACCTGGAGCAGAGCCACACTATTCCCCAGGCTGCCACAGATAACAAAGAGCATGTCTAAAGATAGCTATGATCACATTTGACCATTTCAACAAGTAGCTAAAACTCACAAGGGGATACAGGTGCTTTAAACCTGAACTTTTTCTCATATTTTAGTAGCATGTGTGATTGTTCTCATTATGCACAGCACACAGCAGACGCTTTCATGTACAGAAACCCACACCACCTGGTGCAGATGACATCACCAGTGGTGTCTATTTTGTGCCAGAGTATTCCTGGCCAGGAGTTATGGAACGCTTTACAGTCAGGGCTCACATAGTTGGTATTATTTACATGGTTGAGAGGTCTGAGGTTGAGGTGGGGGAAGGGCACTGTACATGTGAATCCTTGAGAGAATGTGCAAATCATGGACATTGATCACCTGATACTCTCCTCTTTCAGATGCGATTTTGATGACACGGCGCAGTATCGCGTCTCTGCCATGAACTCCAAGGGAGAGCTGTCTGCGTTTGCCTCCGTCGTTGTCAAGAGTAGGTTTCACTGAGTCCCAACACCATCACACCCCAGTATTCCCAACATGAAAACACTGTCTCACAATCACAAAATTAATTACAAGAAAAAGGGCTATAATTATACTGTGATGTCTCATATTTGACATTTTGTCAGTATAATACTGTACATGTAGTTCATCACTGATGTTACATAACATTGTGTTTGTGTTGCATGTATTAATAGCAACTGCTTCTATTCTTCACAGGGTTCAAAGGTGAAGTTGATGAGTCCCTGCCAGAACCCAGACGTAAGTGTTGAAAGACACAAAGCCCTGATATATTGTTACCATGTTAAACTTCTACTGCTAACATTTTAGCAAACAATTACCTATTCACATATCCAACAGATGCTAAGCAACATTAACATTCATTTAGAGTCATTTCTCTGGTCATCTGATGAATATAAAACTATAGTTCTCTCTTCTTATAGCTCTGGTTTGTTCTCCACCATCTCTTGGAAAACATATTTGGATCTTTAGCTCAGCTGCTCAAGCTAATTGCTAGCTTTGTCTGTCTCCTGCCTGTATGTTTCATACAGTTTTATTAGAGCTTTTTCAGCTGTCTGCAGCAAACTCTCATTCTCTACAAGTGTCCACTTTTGCATTACATATTTGTATTTCATCCTGTGGTAAAATAATGCATCTTTAATAAAAATAAAATAAATCTTTCTATATCTACAAAGGATATAGCTATGTTTCAAACTTGCCAAGTTGTTGATACATGACTGACCTCAGTGGTGAGTAGTGGTGGTGAGGTTGTGGGTGAATGGGTGAACAGTGGGTGCTGCTGCACTAACAACTTTTTTGTTTCTTTGATGCTGTGACGACAATGCAGGGGCCAAAGCAGAAGGTAACAGGTTCACAGGAATCTGGTTTGAAAACACTTTGGTGAACTTGGCGTTTCCACTGACTATGTGTCCATGCATGGCCACTCTTGTTTGTGTTGAAATTTCACAGTAAAGTCCACAGTGTTCTCCTTGAACTGTGGGATCTGAAGTAGTTTATCTGGAAAAATCGACAGATTTTTCAGCATTTCTGGTTGAAAAACAGCAGTATGTGTGTGTCATCAATGTTGCAAGTATGTAGCCCTGTAAGCTTATGTTCTCATGTATTTAGGTAGAAGGACTGTGCAAGATTTTAATGAACTGCTGAAGCATTTTTGCATCAGCAATTGCCTGCAGACGCATCTGCCTTAAATGAGAATACATTTTGTTGCCATTTGATAGTGTCTACTTTGATTAATAGAGTCTTGGAAGTAGAATGTATCTATACAAGTAACAAGCTGTTACAAAGTATATTATTTAATTTTAGAAATCATTATTTCATCCTGGATACATTGGAAATGTTTATAAATGTGTAAATGGTTAACATCACAGATCTTAATTCTACTCATTCAACAAGTGAAATCTGAATACTGAATAGTACTGAATTTTTGATTTTTCTTGTGTTTGTTGTGCCTCACTGTTCAATGCATGACAACCAGTTTGTCATATTTCATCCATTTCTCTTTGTGAGCACTGTACTGTAGTTTGAGAATCACTCTTTTCTGTATATGTGTTTTTGTCCTTCATCCTTACACATCTGATACATGTTTTCTTCTCCATCTTCTTTTGTGGCTGAAAAGCTGTCATCTCTCTGTTGTTCATGTTTTTCTGGGTTTTTCTGTTGGACATGATTTTTGATGTGATAATGTTCTGTTTTACAGTGCTATGTTTTGCTCCCTCCACTTGATTTTAAAACAGTACAGTCTTTTCACTTACTGACTCTGACTCTGCTGTCTCTTGCTTTGTCTGTAGATGGCCCAGTGTCTGAGTATGGCATCAACTTCCAGACTCACATTGTTGATAAGTTTGGCGTGTCGTTTGGAAGAGAGGGGGAGACCATGAGTCTGGGTTGTACGGTCATCATCTACCCTGCCCTGCACCGCTACCAGCCAGAGGTCCAGTGGTACAGAGACGGTAAGTAGACAACCCCTGACATATTGCTTTTCTGTATGTGTTACCTTGCTAACATTCATTGGCGCGTTTCCCAGATGTTCTCCTGTCTCCATCTAAATGGTACCACATGCACTGGAGTGGAGACCGAGCCACACTGACACTCACACACCTCAACAAAGAGGATGAGGGTCTCTACACCCTGCGCGTCACCACTAAGTCTGGATATGAAACCTACTCGGCCTATGTCTTTGTCAGAGGTGAGTGCACCTTCCCTAAAACTTAAGTGACGCTCAGTTCCTCATTAGAAGGTTGCTTCTGTATCTAAAATATCTCACCTGGGAGACTACAGTTGTAATGTTGTAACATTTTACACGCTTGTATACACATACACTGCTATAAAATCTTACCTCATGCACATTTAGGAAAGATCCTTGGGCCCTTAATTCTTTAAAATGTTACTTGTCTAAGATATTTTCCCTACAGATATTTTAACTGCAACCTTAGTCAATATATGCTAAATGCAGCCTGATGCCTCCCATCTTTGTTTTTGTCAAGTATGCCATTAGATCAAGGTCAAAGTCACAACAGCACGCGTCCTCTGGCACCTGATGACAATACCACATTTAATAGTCAAAGTGTTTGAATGTGAGTGTGTGGTTTTAAATAGGATATCTCTAATAGAGACACCACAGAGTGGCAACTCCCTGGCATCTGTTTGAATACTGTGGAAAAAGTGGTCAGCGAAGCTTATCTTTGCTGCCTTCAGAGATAATCTGACCTTTTGAAGCCTCAGCTTCTACAGAGGAACCACGTTCAGTATGAACAAGCTAGAAAATAGACCCTGTTGTTCCCCTGCTACAGCTCAGGGTCGCCCAGTAAAGGAGACGCCAGGTACAGTCTCCATAACAAAACGCTATATGAGTCCGGCTGCAGTCATGCTATTCTCAGAGAGCTCAACTGTGGAATGCGCCTGGCTGTGAGTGCAGATAGATACTGTAAATATCTGCTTCAAGGAGAAACAATAGGCTGCCCAGTTTCCTTACTGCTCTCTGTGGTTCCCTCTTTGAGCCAAACACCCCAGGTTCTAATTATTTTGTCTTGTTTTATCTAATCTTTTCTTTTCATTCAGTATATTGTAATGAAAGGCCTATGTTGATAATTTGAAATATTACATTTAAAGATCTAGATATAACTTTGCTGATAATTAAGTGAGTAAGTAAGACATTGCCTTTATAGTTGTAAAAGTCTTACTCTACGATGCAACTCTTGCCTGTAGTGAAGCCTTTTCTAGGTGGCCTGACTTTACCCTTATGTTTCTTTAAGAGTCACCGCTCTTATCCTCTTTCACTGTGGGGCGGGCTACTGCTAATTCTGTCCTCCTGCCACTGATTGCTCTCAGCTTGTGTTTGACTTGAGGACTGGAGACATTCCTGGCATCTAGCCCTACAGCTACACAGTTCATCACAGGGCAGAGCACACTTAAATAGCTGGAATCAAACCTCTGTAGCTGCAACTTTGGGTTAATGTTAAATAAAAACAACGGGACATGAAGACTGGTCATTGATGTATGTGCTATTACTGTGTGTATAGATGCTGATGCTGAGGTTGAAGGAGCTCCAGGTGCCCCTCTGGATGTTCGCTGTCTGGATGCCAACAAGGACTACATTATTGTCACTTGGAAGCAGCCAGCTGTCGATGGTGGCAACTCTATCCTGGGCTACTTTGTGGACAGGTCGGTCAGTGTGTTGCTG
>BRZM01001589.1:0-49870 GCA_033238685.1 Lates japonicus | reverse complement strand
ACACACACACACACACACACACACACACACAGTCGGTCTACATAAGAGCCAGACGGAGCCGGGCGTTCGACTGACTGACTGCAGGGCATGCTGGGAAACCGCCCGGCAGCTAGTTTAATAGTTTTGCTCAGGTACCTTGTTTCCTTTCCTCTTCTCCTTCCTTGTCTCTTTCCTTCGTCACCTGGAGGCTGATTTCAGCTCCTCTGTCTCACCTGATAATCATAGAAAAATCACAGAACCATCATGAGGCTAATTTCAGATCCTCGGAGCAAACAGTTTAACATTTATTAACCAGGACCCTTCAGTATTTGGATTAAGTAGTTAGTTATGTCTGATTTAGTGTCTGCAGCTGTTATCTCAATGTGTCAGATACATATTTAAGAAAGGGAGAACTGGGTTTAAAGCAACAAGTTAATCTTCCCTGGACCTGTACGAGTCTGACATGTCCGACTGTGTCAACAGGTAGTGAACGCAACACCAGAACTACAAAATATCGGATGGATACGTCAACGTCTGTTTCCAAACTGTTTCCAACTGGAAAAACTAAACTCACTCAGGCAGTAAGTTTTTTTTAAAGACAAGTTGTGTTTATTGTTTCATGTGTCAGAAACATGATCAGCTGATTGATTGACCTACACTGCTAACACAGTCACACTTTATTACATTTATTACAAAGTATAACTTGAGGCAGGACTTTATGGAAATGCAAAGTTTTAATGAGCTGATCATGTTGGTTATTAAAAAAATCAAAGTGTTTATTGATCGTTAGTTGTTATGTTTAAAAAATGAAATTTAATCTAAAATTAATATTTAGTTATTAAGATAAAGGACATAATATGTTTGCAATTACACATTAACAAAGATTTTGTCAGACATTTTTAATAAAAACAAGAACAGTGTTTATAGAGCAGACGTGAGTTCTTCTGAAACCGTATTTTTTCTGAAAAAAAGTTTATCTGAAAAGTGTTTTCACAGATTTTAAACATTTTAGTTTTAAAAACAACTTTTAACAATTAAAAACTGAGCTTGAACACGTTGACGTTTTCACTGAGCCTCCACCTGATCAGGATCTCTGTTTAGAGTAGCAAACACAAACACACACAGTGTATTACAGCGGTTATCGCTTGTGTGTGTGTGTGTATCTCTGTCATTTCATTCACAAAACACACACACACACACACACACACACTGTAACGCAAATATTTGATTGACAGGTGGGGCAGGTGTGGTCGGTCATAACGGCGTCCCACCTGTCGAGTCCGACCCCCACTCCACCACTGAAGCCCAAACCTTTACCCCTGGGCCTGACCCTGTGACCAACTTCCTATCCCCGCGGGCACCGTCACCACCCCCTCCCCGTCACCCCTGGCAACTGCGACCCGGGCTGTGGTTGCAGCTTCATAAATAAAAACCATAGGGCTTGTACATGAACGCAGTGGCCCACCACTGCTGTTTACAGCCCCCCCCGTCACCCATGACATCTGACCCCTCCACCCCCCCATTCTGACACCACCAGGGGGCCACAGACACTGAAACGGTACAGTAAGGCCTCCACTCTGTCCTGTAGGATTTATTTATGCTGAACTTTTTACAGTGCTGACACCGCTAGAGAAGGTCTGATACACATTCAGAAAAAGAAATACTGATACTGTGATAATAATACTAGGGATGAGATGACATACGACTTTAAAAAATCTGATATCTGTAAGTTAAAATTCTCTCTTGTAGCTGGTAAAAGGCGTCAGTGTTGAGCATTTTGTATTTCTATGTATCTCTTGATGATACTGTGAAACTACTGGATTAAAATCACTATAATGATTGATGATTTTTGAAAGAATAGTGGATAAGTCAATAGTCAGGTGCCCATAACTATACTGAAACAGTAATCCTTCCTCCTGTTCATACCAGACATTAAGAGAGCACTTCCTAATGTATTTTCAATGTAAGGGACTGTTTTTATTTTATTATTTCATTTCTCTCCTGCTGTCAATGAGGAAACAAAGAAGTCATAAGTGGAAGATATCAACTTTATTTATTTAACTTTAAACTGGTAAAGCCTCATATTAGCTTCAGATAAACTCATGAATTCATTCAACAGTTTAGTTGTTTGCATGGGAACCAGATCATTGTTTCAAGACAGACTTGAAAAGTTATGAATCTGTCCTTGAAAGGTGCTATATGTAAGTTTTTGCTATCGCTACTTAGCTATGGTTAGCATTAGCAGCTGTTTACTGACCAGTCTAGAAGAAACGTTGTGTGTTCAGCATCAAACTTTATTCCTTTACCCACAAAGAGCTGTCTCCAGAGGTTTAAAGAAACACAAATGTTTTGCTTCTTTTCTTCTACTGAAGTTAGCATGCTAACCAGCTAGCTGCGGCCAGTCTCATTACTTTCCGATAGTGACTCACTGTAGTGTCCAGACTGCCCTGAAGAGGTAGGGCTGCTCAGACGATGTATTCTAACTTCTTGTGTTGTAAACACAACGATGGTTGAAGCTCTGAAGGTTTTTGCAGGAAATAGTAAGTAGAATATACCAAGTTTGATTTTAGAAAACTTAAAGAACTCAAAAGAACTCAACTGCTGTATGGTTTGAAAAACGAAGGGAAGATAAACAGTCCACATTCACGCCTAGCAAATCTTTTAGGTTGTACTTGGACGGACGGACCAACAGACACAGTGGTTTTCCGTTACCAGAGACAACAACATTATTAACTAACAACTCATTCATTTTCTCTGTCTTCGTGTCAGAGGTGGTGGGCTCATTACCGTCCCCACAGTAAACTGGAAAGAATGTCTCTGTCGGGAGAGTTCGTTCGGCCTCTTTACCGTGCAGAATCGGTGAGGTAATCCTCGTTTTTAACGAGCGCTGACTCTACTCTCGAAGCATGAGGGTGTTTCACAGCGATGAGTTGTAAGAGCAGAGAGAGAGAAAAAAGACAAACTGCTGGACCAGATTATTCCCCAGAGTCCCACAGTCCAGGAGGCTTTTACTGCGATTCATGTGCCGAGACCGACGGACATGCTCACAGAGTATACACTACAAACTCTAACTCCCCTCAAAACATTTTAATTATCTGAATTTCAGCTCTTTAAAACCTGATGAGATGTCTTTAAAGCCGGGCTGCAATGAGTGTTTCTTCTTCTTCTGTCTCTTTTAAATGTTTTCCTGTTGAGTCTGTTTCTTTCCTGACAATAGTTTTAAATCTTTTATCACTTTTCTTTCTTACTGTAAAAGTTTTAATTCAGCCTTAAAAACATAGAACAACAATGTCTGACCACAAAAAAGTTCTAAACTGCTTGTGCTTTTATCAACATTTGTACACTACTGACAGATTAAAGATTCATTTTCCAAACATTTTTCTCAATTTTAAAATCATTAATTGATTAATATGATGTCTGAAAATAGTAGAATAAGTCCAACACAAGGAGACGCTGAGATCTTCTCGTGTCTTGTTTCGTCCAAAACCCAGAGACATTCTGTTTAAAATAGAGAGAAACAGCAAATCTTCACATTTGAGAAGCTGCTACAACAGAATGATTGGTCTTAAAAACTAGATTCACAATTGACTAACTGACTAATTGTTGCAGCTCTGAGCAAAAACAAAAGGTTAAATTCAGACATTTATTAGACTCTCAGGGTATAATGTATAATATGGATGTCTCCCCAAGAGTTTCTCAACCTTTGGGTTGTGACCCTGTGTGGGGTCATTTGATGTGTGGTCAGGGTCAAGTAGATTTCTTTGATTTCGTGTTTAAGTCAGTTCAGTTTTATTTACACACTGCTGAATCATGACAGAAGTTTTCTCAGGGAACTTTTCATATAGAGCAGGTCTAGACCAAACCCTTTATAATATTATTTACAACTAGAGACCCAACTGTTCTCAGCACTTGGCGACAGTAAAGAGGAAAAACTTTGTTTTAATAGGCAGAATCAGGGTGGTCAGCCATCTGCCTTGACTGGTTGGGTTTGATAGATATTAATGTTTGGAGTTTTCTCCATACTCTTCAGAAAAACTAAATATGCAAAATTTTAAATCATGAGACAAACTGAAAACTAAAATTTCTGGACCTAAAAGGTGGGAGAAAACACTCAGAAACTCTACTGTCCTGAAGTTGTAATCAACAGTTTTATAACTAGAGATAGAATAGCATACCCCCCAGTGTTCCCTATTAAACCATTGTCAGTTTTCTTTTTGGTAAAATGGTCTTCAGCTAAATTTAAAATGAAATATTGCAGTAATATATTGTAAATCATTTGCAGAAGTGACAGTTTTCTATCTTTATCACGTTCAGGTCGTCTTTAGTCATTCAATCCTGTCTGAAAAAAGCTCCTGGAAACATCGGATGAAGTTTCGTCGCAGAACCAAGAAAGCACCCAGAATGCCTCATGGTGTGGTGTTTTTTTTTTTTTTTTTGGGGGGTGGGGGGTGGTGGGGGTTGTGACGGTCTCAGCTCGGCACGCCGCAGCCCCCGCCGGCCCGCAGGCGTTCGCCCCGCGAGGGATTATCCAACCACGCCCGGAAAAGACGTGTGAAATTGTGACGGGCACGAAAATAAAATGACAAAGTTTGCGAGGCTGTGCATGGAGGAGCGTGTTAGCTGTTGGCACGCACGCCGCTGTGTAAGCCGATATGTATGCATATGTGTGTGTGTGAGAGAGTGTGTGTTGATGCCCTGTCAGTGGACGGGCCAACTGTGAGGCCGGTGTGAGTCAGTGGGTTTTCAGCCGCTCGGAGCTGTGATCATGGCTGATAGCAGGTGCTCTGAATGGGAAACACGATCAGCTCAACACACTGCAGCTGTATGCTTTAATTGATTAGAGCGAGTTTTATGACAGTAAGGCCTCAGGCATGCAGCCGCAGCCAACAATCAGACGGTAGCTCTCAATACCAAGACTTCCTCTCTCTCAAAAATTCTCTGGACCGACTTTAAACTCTGAAGTCTTGACAGTGGAGATGATGAGAAGTGATTGGGCCGGCTGCCGGCTGAGTAAACTGTGAGACACAATGAGACCTCGTCAGATTTTATTAATGATTAGGAATGGATTAAGGAAAAGGTTATGGATTTTAAAATAGCTCGGAGCTTAAGGTCAAAGCAGGTTGTGGAAACAGGAAACAGCAGAACATATCTTCAGCTTTTAAAAGTCAAAGCCTTCTCATAGTTTTATTGACGTCTTACCAGTGCTTTTGTGGGACTGTTGTGTTTAGTTGTTGCTCTGGTGGCTGCTGAACATCAGTCTAAACTGTGCATAACAAACCAGGATTTAAAGCACTTTTCTAAAAGAACAGGAGATGTTTTCTACCCTGTGTTGAGTCGACTTGTTGTAAACAATTCCTGCCTCCAAGGCCCTAATGTAGGAGTTATATTTCTGAGAATGTACAAGTAAACATTTATGAATCGGCACAAAAAAAGCATTAACTCTGAACGACACCTTAAACCCTACTGATTGATTGTTTTCTCAATGAATTGTTTGGCCTATAAATTAAAATATCATAAAACAGTAAAAAAAAAGAAAAAGAAAAGAAAAGTTTCCTAAATCCCAAGATGACATCCTCGGATGTCTTGTTTTGTTTGACCAATAGTCCAACATGTTCAGTTATCATCACATGAGGAGTCCTTACACTAGTTGTCTGTCAGTTTCTGAATTGATTTTAAGTGTCTTTTACTTGTTTTTAAAGCACCTCATGGTTTCACATACATGACATACTGACAGTGAATGAACTAATTTGGCCTCTTTGGTCTAAAACTCAGGACTAAAACCATTGGTGAAGCAGCTTTTAGCTTTTATTGTCCGAACCACATGGAAACCTTTTGATCCTAGCTTTTGATCAAGTGTGGTTTACAGACATTATATACCTTATTTTATTTACTTATTTTATTGCATCTATGTTGTAAATTTGATTTTATTTTCCCTTTTATTTATCTTAACCTTTTTGTTTTTGGTCCAGCTTTTATTGTTATTGTAGTTTTTAAAAATTGATAAACTTTATTTGTAGGTGCTATACAAGTTAAGTTTGATTAATTGAAATGAGAAGCTGGAACCAAGACATTTTTTACATTCTTGCTTGGAAAAATTATTGAAATGTGTAATTTATTGTCATAATAGTTGCCAATTCTTTCCCTTTTACTCAACTAATTCAGCTTTAAACTTGGATAGATTCAGTGGAGTAAGTGTTACCTAGAAGGCGAAGTGCAGGGCAAAAAAATTACAATTTTGTGTTTTTATCACCCTCTAGTGGAGAACATGGAACTGCAACAAGTACAACTGCGAATTATCTCGGAAACCTGACAGACAGAGGTGACGTACACATGAAATTAAGGCGGTTTGAAGCCGCGCTAAGTATTCGTCATGTACCGAAAGGCTTTGAGGCTTCAGTGCTGCCGTCATCGTCCCGGTTATTCAGAGTGAGAGAGGAGAAACGATGACGACTTTGCCCCCCCCCCGCCCCGCCCCCTCCCACTGGATCAACGCTGGGAAATGAAAACCCCCTCATAGTCCTGATATCAACATGATGAGTCACAACATGCCAGGATTACCAGTCGGGGTTCAGGCACTTCAGAGTGTCATCAGTTCAGTATTTGTCATCGTTCATACACAGATCTTGTTTCAGGTCAGTGTGAAGCTTTTATATCTGACTGGGAGGGAGCAGGCTTTCAGTTCTACAGTCTACCCACAGAGGTCAGAGGTCACAAAGCCACCTGAATGTTGAAGTCAGTGCTGAGGTATCTTAAATTGCAGCTCAGGAAAACCATGACTGTATTGAAGTGAATGGGGAAAACCACCAAATTCTAAGGGGATATCCATCAGACAGAAGATGTTACAAGGGGAATATCTGACTTGTTGGCGCTAGAGGAAAAGTCAGGGGATAACAAAAGCCATTATGATTCCATGGAGATCTATCCAGTAGCCTGGACCAAAGTGGTGGACTGAGTCCTGTCCACAGACCTGTGCTGTTAGCATGGCTAAAACATGCCCTGCACCTCAAACATCTGTGAAACTGTTTAACCATGAAAATAGGAAACCAACCAGAAACAGAGAAATTTTGTGATGGCAAATGTCAGAGTGGCTGAACCTCTTAGGCCTCAGTTAAACTACCAGTTACCAGTGGACACTATGGATGTGTAGTTGTTCGTATTGTACTTTTTTTCTAATCTGCTTGGAGCAGTGCATGCACAGTTACTGCCCCTGTACCATCGTGGTTGGGCAGACCACAGCAGATTGGGACTTGTTGGGTGCACAGACATCATGTGGACTCCTGAATACTCGTGGTTGCCCTGGTTTAAGGACAGCTCATATAAGCATGTGGCGCATCTAGATAAAATATTGATCAATTAGCTGACTCTCCAGAAAAATAGCAACTGTACCACATAAACACTCTGTGAAATCTACTTACTGCAGTTTTCTCATTGATGAAAGCCAAAACAACTCAAGTTAATCTTACTACACTTTTACTATAAACAATAAGTCTGACTGTAGAACAGAAAACTTTGGGTAGAACAAGTAAAGAACAAATCAGTTAAAACCTGATAATAACTGAGACTGTAGAACTTGGTTCTTTTCCAGATGTAGAAACGCATTCCTGGTGTTTGTGGTGTTGAAGCTGGTTCTTGTCTCCACAGCTTCACTCTGCAGGTGTTGTCTTCTTCACACATCGTCCCTGACCTTTGCCCTTCATCCCGCCTCTGCTTATCCCTTCCTAATGAAGCTGTAGTTATCACGGTGGACGACAGTGAGGAACAACTAGAAGATTTAGCTTTTTCCTCTCTTTGGCCTCGTCTCTCTGGACAACATCTTTTTCCTCTCACTGAGCCAATTAGAGGAGCTGAGGAGGACAAACTGCGTTCTGGGACTCGGGGTTGGATGTGTCAACAGGTCTGTTTTGATCAGGGGATGAGAGCGTCTTGGTCGCTGAGCTTAAAGGATTGGTGAAGAATGTAAATTCAGCTCTGCTCCGGTGAGGGGGTCAGCGAGGACAAAAGGGGAGGGGTCAGCCAGGGTAAGGTTACTGAGAGGGAAAAGGAGGAAAGTCAAGGGTAAAGTCTGAAGTCTGAGCAGCAGACAGATGTTGAACGAAGGTGCAGTGGCCATGCTTTCTTCTTCTCTTCGCAAAGCTGAGCATTCGTCATTAACTTCTTGTAATTATCAGGTGTGAGGACGTCACAATGTACTAGGGCTTATTGTCAAACACACTGTAGAATTGACCTCTGCATTAACAGACTACTTCATATTTGTTGTTGTGGTGATTAAAATTGCAGAATATGCATCTATTGTGATTACTTATTTATCATTTTATTGTCCTTTAAAGCAAAAATAAATGAGCGAATTTGAATTTGAATGAGCGACTTTCAGCACTTTTTTCACCACGATTGATAAATTGAGAAATTAACTGGCTGATGGATTGATAAGGAAGGTAATTGTTAGTTGCAACCTTGGTTGTGATGTTTCTGTAAAACAAAGTAAACTGCTTGATCTTCATCTGTGATTTTCCATTGTTGATGTTGCATCCAAAATGTTTTCTCACGTTACATCTGATATTTTGGAGCGACAGCAGAACATTGTTTTGGGGTGTCCTAATGGACGTGTGGATTAAAGCTCCGACTTCATTAAAACTAAAACAATCTCCGTCCAGATGACTTTATTATCTCCATACATACTAACACACCTGAAAACACAGATCACATGACCATTCACGTACACTGGACATGTATGTGCTGGTGTAAACAGGAAGTAGATTGTCTACTCTGTTGTTGGTTGCTTAGTTGTAGAAAATATAATGAACGAGGAACAGCAATGGTGAAATGTATCAGAGATCTCTTTGGTTGGACCAACAGGCACAGGCACAAGTGGTTTTAGGACCCTTTACATATCATATGTTTGTTTGTTAAAGTCTTATGTTTAAAATATTGTGGCGCTCTTTGCCTTCTCCTCCTCAATAGTTATGTATCAGGATACTCCACTGTGATTTATTACCAAATAATGTGTTACTGTAAATGACCAGTAATCCAGTGCTTATCATTCTCAGTCGCAAGGTGCACTCGAATGTTTCTATCAAATGTTAAATCAGTGTTGAGGAAATACTGTTTCAGTTGGAAAAGGATTTAAGATGCGAGCAGAGTTAATGTTTGGTCTCATCTGACCGTGTGGAAGATTATGAGCTCTTTTAGGGAATGAAAACTCTGAAATCCTGGAAACTTTTCTTGTCTGGTGTGAAGAGCTGCTGCTGCTGTGCAGGCTGTTTCTGCTCATAGAGGCTGTCAGCAGCTTCAGCTTATCCTGCAGGACATCTGCAGTTTATCAAACATGCTCGTTCCTCTGTCTTCATCCCCTTTCTCTCCTCTCAGCATTAGATAGTGAAAAAATGTGCCCTGCTCTACAGCTGGTGCCGAGGACTTGACTTTGAAACGTGAGACGGCCGCGGGGTTGTTTGCGTACCATTTGCGAGCGGTTGGCAGAGTAACATGGAGGACGTTAATTATGGGACGGGTTCGGCCTGATTCCCCAGAGAGCAGAACTTCCTGTTTCGTCCAACCTCAGCTCTGCTCTTAACACTCTCAGTGAACCTTTTAAAGTGGCTCGGCCTTTCGGGCGTCCAAAGACTCAACTGATCAGGAGAAATGTGCACTTGTTATTGTTTTACTGTCAACCTGTGGAGCAGAGAACTGAAATCCTTCCAATCACCATGATGATAGGAATGAACTTACAGAACCAATTTAACGACTTCTCACAACCTCAACTTTTAAGAACTTTGTATGTCTTTGGTTCGAGGTTCTTCCTTGTGTTTCCACTGTGTTTTACAAACAGTGACACTGCAGATATTTGTCATATAAAAGGTGACAGCTGGACTGACTTCATTGGTTTAATGTGCTTTTTAGTAGGCAACAATTGAAGAAGTAACTCAGTATTTTCTGTCACATTTTCATGAACATGAGATACAGTACAGATTAGATTTTGGTCTGGCTTGGTGCAGAACTTACTTTGCACATTAATGAGGTAACATTTGACTTTTGGAACATTTTTTTCTTTCTTTGCTGATGATACACTACTAGCCCTGTGAACATACATGTGTGATGTCTGCTTGTAACATACCTGCAGCTTCAATTTAGTGCTGAAATTAGATCCCAGAAGTTGACCATAAAGAGGAAACAGCAGAACTCGTGACAGAGGCTACACATTAAGTTACGTTAAATTCCTGCAGTGGAAAAGGGCGAATCATGCAAACACAAGGGGTGATTAATGTTCGAACTGTCTGAGAAAATGGATGATGATGGCCTTCGTGCAGTCGTCCTCTGAATGTGGATCTGAACTCAGCCCTGTTCACCTGATCAAGCCTCCCAGACTACTACCTCTTCCCCGAGATGGACGGGGAGACAGTGATGGTGACGTTATCACTGCTGAGACCATTCTCTCAGACAGAGCTGACTTCCAATTTTCAATGACGTGAAACAGAAAAAACACAAAAATGATTAATTTCAAACTTTCTCAAAGAGTTTAACTGTATGTGCAGTTAACAAGAGCTGTTTAACTCATCTCCTTCTGCCTTACGACAAAAACTTATCAATTAGTCCTGCCCTTCTTGGTGTTAAGCTCATCTTTTGGACCTTTCAGGTCTGTTATCCAGATGAAGCTTAATACTGGCGGGCGAAAATTCCCAATAACAGAATATGAATAGCCACAAAAAAACTCTGCTGTTGTTCTTAGTTAAGTTTAGTCACAATATAGTATAAGTTTTGGTCATCTTAAAAGCTACAAAGGTAAAAAGATGACTCTCTGGAGATTTCTGTATAGGCTTAAATGAGGTTCAGTTGAAAATCAACCAAAATTCAAGTTAGTTAATAATAGTTAATTGCAGCCTATTATCATTTATGTTGTGCTTGGTTGTTAAGCTGCAACGATGAGTTGATCGATCACTTAGTGGATGGACAGGAAAATAATCAGCATTTATTTTGATAATTGCTTCATCCTTTTCTGTGAAGAATGAAGATTTTCTGCTGTCTGTAGAGTTTTATGAAGGTAAACTCAACATATTTTGGTTTTGGAATATTTATTAGACGAAATGAGGCATCTGAAGACCTCACCTTGGGTTTTGCATTAATCGCAGCCCTGCTTGGTTGGTTACTCCTGGATGTGTCTGCTGTAGTAAACTGTCTGCTGTAGGTTTATTGGGGCTTTGTGAGGATAGATGTTGTCATCCTGGTCTGTGGATCTGTTTCGTCAGTGTGGACTGATATTTCATGTGTGTCCCAGCAGTGCCAAGGTACCACAGCAGAGCCTCCTCCTCCTCCTCCTCCTCTTCCTCCTCTTCCTCCTCTCATTATCCCGTGCAGATGTTCAGCACCAGGCCCTCTGTGTATCAGGTGACCACAAATCTAATTGATATCAAAACTCTGGCGGGGGAAGCCTAAGCCCCTCTCTGCTCTCAGGTTACGGCCTGTTATAAGCCCGGCCTGACTTCTGACAGCCAGTTTCGGTGTGAAACATGCACTGTCCTCACTTCAAAGGAGGTGGGTTGTGAGGAAAAAAAAAAGTCCCTCCGCCACCTAGGAAGAGCCCTCGCTAGAGCCGTGTTCTGCCTATTCTGACTGAATTGAAACTAAATCAGATTAATCATGCTCAGGACTTTTATCTGCATGAGTGGAGGCCATTTGTTTTGGAACGGCGAAACAAAAGCATTAATAAGCTCATCGGCAAACAGTGAGTTTAATATGGGAAAGTGATCCGTGGTGAGGTATTACTATGCAGCTGAGAGGGGGAATTGGAAGCTTAAGGAAAGGATGTGATGGTAATGACTTTAAGGCAACATAATCCCCCCCATCTGGGCCTGGCGATTGTTTGATATTTATGGTTGATGATCAGCTCTAATAGGTTTGTTATTTTCTTATGGGATGAATATGAATGGACGGGGAGCATGGGAAGAGGGTCCTGATTTGTTTTGTTTTCATTTTGTTTTGGGTTCAAACCGGAGATCAGTTTCAGACGGAGACGTGTCTGCTCTTCATCTCTCAGTACAGACTCAGGGAGGGAGGGTTGGACGGACTCTGAGCTCAGACAGAAGTGATGTACCTTCTCTCTGTGTGTCTGAAGACAGATTAAAGTTAGAAGGAGGGATTGATCCTCAAACACAGTGAAGCTGAGGGGAAGCAGATGGAGTTGTGTGTATCCAGTAATCCCATTTGTCTGAGATTTGCGTCTGTCTGAAGTGCTACTGATACCGACACTTCATGTTATTAATTTTAATCTGGACCACATATTGATTACGTCTCTTGAAGGACCATTTTGTTGGTCTTGCATTATTCCTTAAACAAGGTGTTTCTGTTCAAACTAGGAAGCAACCTGAAGAAAGGGGTTGAGATGGTGGTGCTGCCAGCTAACGTTAACTAACAGCGTAGCAGTAGCTGTTAGCTAAGTTCACCCTTCAGACAGTGGTGCTTTTCACCAAAACTTGCAAAAAGACTTTTCCTTTGGCAAAATCAAGTAGTAACTCTGTTGATAACAGATACTGGTCAGTAAACTAATATATATATTTTTTTTTACATGAATCTGTACATTATGTACACACCTGCAACATTAAGGATGCATCCCAACATTAGCAAAGGACAGGTTACCAAGGATAGACCGCATGGGCACCATCTGCAGTGCCTTCATGGACCACTAGGGGGCAGAACACAGGTTGAATACCCCTGCCTTATATCACTGTTGTTCCGTGTACTGACATCACTGCTGACCTCTGTCCAGTTGGTTGTCAAAGTTGGTTGGTCAGTTGATTGGTCCTCCAGATTGCCTTGAGAGGTTGTTGCTATGTTGCTATGCACCACTATTGTCCTGTATACTGTTAGTATGTATTATTGGGATATAGCACTTGTTCAGAGCTGCAAAGTCACTTGGTTTAACAAATCTGACAATGATCCAGCAGTGAGCAAAGACCACTGTTGTTGCCTTCTGAACAGCAACGTATTCTGTCAGGTCAAAGATATGGTGCTTTTAAAGGGACAGCCATTATTTCTCAGATGTCTTTAATGGATTAAGTAGAGTTTTTAAAATGGTTCTTCTGGTTTATAATAACATAAGTTTAACAGAAAGTCGACTCGATGCTGACTGTAATGGATTGTGTCTCAGACTTTTATGGACATGAACTGACCTCAGTGGCCGTCTGTCTGGATGAAAAAATATTTTACACTCTAAAAATTGTAGAGTGTGAATTCAGGAGTATTCTGGGATGTTCAGTTTTATCTCTGTGGCCACCCCCCCTCCTCGGCTGCCAGCTCGTTAACTGACCCTTGGCCCACTTGTTTGATGGATGACTTTATGACACTATTTTAGTCCGGAGCGTCACAGAGGGCCAGGCTGCCCGGGGCCCGGGTATGTGACCTTTTCTCTGGGTATGTCTTGTCAGGAAAAGATGCGTCAGGATGAAAGTTTAATGAATCCACAAGATCATGTTGAGCACGCAGAGCTCGACGGATAGAGGGAGGGGGTGCGTCATGGCGCTGTCGACGGAAAAACAGACAAAATACCTGCTACCTGCTTTCCATGGATCTTATTTCTGTCCTAAACACTTCTCTGTTATCCAGGTATGAAATCAGATTACAGCCAGATCCACTGAGACCTCCTGTTGGCTGCAGGATGACTCCTGACAGCCTCTATTCCCATTGGATCCCCAGATGTTAAAACAGTATCTGCTCCTGATACTGTAAGATATATGTAGGATAAAATCCTCCGCCCTTCACCGTACAACATGACATGTGTTTTTATAATTCTCCCGTTGCCGTTGCTGGGGAGTCATTTTGGGTAAGGAGTGTCAGCGAAATGCCTGAAATGAAAAATGAGAGAGCGGATCATATCGGAGCCAACTCACAGCCTCACAAATCATATTTCTGAGAGACGTTTAGGTGCCGCTCGTTCAGCAGGACGCCGGCATGTTTGTGTGGGATGATGCTGCATGGAGAGAGTTCACTTTACAGAAATGCAGTTTCTGTAATTTGACGGTGACAGTGTTAGGTTTTAATGGGGATGCATGTTTGTTTTGTCACAGTCGGAATTAACTTCAAAAGATACACAGCTACTTTCTGATCGGCTGCAGGGTGGAGGGTTTCTCAGTATTTCACCTGCAACAGCTGATTTGACAGATGAAATATTTCACCATATTTATGTCAAAAATGAAAGAAGCTGAGGAGAAAACAGCTGCTGAGAAGCAGTGCTAAATCATGGACTGATTGATGTGATTTACTCTCTTATTCAGGGGCGTATGATTTTGACTTTGAGGATATAAAATTGTCCCTGCTGGAGCTGAGGATTTTAACATTAATGACTTCTGACTACAAGTTCCTGTCACTTAGAGCCTTTATTTACTGATGTGTTCGCCAACTCACTCATAAAGAAAGTTTTTGTCTGAGCGCCTTCACATTTATGCACATTTTTTTGTTGTTGTTGATTAATGTCGATTATTTGTGTGATTAATCGCTTGGTTTATAAAGTGTCAGAAAACAACTGTTCATATTATTTTATCCAAAACCTAAAGATGTTTAATTTAATTTCCAGATAATATTCACAACAGAGAAGCTGAAACCAACAAAAAAGTTACTTCAGTGTTCAATCAATTCTCAAAATAACTGCGAAATTATCTTCCTGCGCCAGACTAATGAATCAACTGACTCATCGTTTCAACTCTAATACTGAATAAACAAAGCCAACAGAGTTTAAAATGAAGCTCACAGAAGGTAGATTAAAAAAATTCCTGCCTTTTAGTCTTTAATAAGCTCATGAACACTGGATCCTACAATTCTCATAATGCATCTTAATAGCATCTTCTCATTAGAGCCTCCCTGCCTGGTAAACACCCCCTTCTTTCCTGAACTATTTACACCAGCTGAGTTCGACTAAACATGTAAACTACTGATCATGTAAAGGAAAAATCTGGATTATATTTATTGTGTAGACTTTACTGTGGTGAGTGTGTGAGTCCTCAGAGACTCTGTTGAGTGTTTCCCCCCTGAGGCGGCGGTGAGCACTGCAGTGTGTTTCCTGAGTTGTCTGGCATGTTGGTAAATGTGTCCACTAATGCTCAGTAAGACCAACGACACGCTGGGAATGTACAACACTCGCTCACTCACACACACTCCAGGCTCCGAGACATGAGGAGAAAATGTTCTGTCTGAATTTAAATTTGAAGAATCCCGTCTGAGCTGAGGCACCTGAACGTCTCATCGCTGTGCTGCTGCTCCCTGATCTGTAGTTATGATGTGTATTTTTATTTGGGTGTCGGACATTCTCAGACCCACCACCCTCAGAGCCTCAAACGCATCTATAAATCATGAATTCCTACCGCAGGACATTTACAATTGTGATGTACTTGTACTTCACTGAAGCATTTCCATTTTATGCTACTTTATACGTCTACTACATTTATCTGACAGCTACAGTCATGATAATCTTGAATAATACAATATAAAACCTCATACAGATGTCTATGAGTTATTAGTAATCCTCATGGACTTAAAAGATGATTTAAAACCTCCCACCGTCTCTTCTTTTTATCTTCACAGCCTAAACATTCACAGAGTGGTTCCTGAGCCAGAAATACGATGAGTTGTGACCGGATCTGAGGAGCTTCAACCAGCGGACAAGTCTGTTTTCAACACCTGCAGCGACCTTCAGAGGAGAGAAGGTACAAAAACTTCACACTTGTCGGTGTCTCAATATCACGTCTCTACCAAACTTCAGAGCTCAGAGGAAGATTTGTTTCCTGGTGTTGTCAGAGTCTTGCAGACTACGACCTCCTCAAGTCAAGTCACATTAATGTAAACAGCCCAAAATCACAGGTTTTTCATGAAGAACCTTGTTTCAGACATGAAATAAGTAAAATAAAGAGGAGAAACTTCAGCAGCAGCAGAGACAGACTGGTTAACTCAGGATGGACAGGGCTAACACTGATGATCAGCTGAAGGACTTGACTGTGTGAGGTACATCTTTAGACCAGGACCTGAACGTTTCATGTTGTCATGCTGTGACTCTGTAGACTTATTCCTCTTCCGATACATTGTAGAAGCTTCATACATGACAGGTGCTGCAAACTGAGAAGATAATCTGATCAGATTTTGGCTGGTACGCCTTTACTGTGACTTCTAAAACATCAGTTGCCAAGAAACTACCAGTACTGGGAGAATACATGTTCTTATGGACGAAAGACAATCCAAGTATTTAAATACCAGGGACACCCCAACCAGTTTTTAGAACTGAGGAAGCCTTTCAGATGAGAGGTGAAATGTCTTGAACAAACCTAAAAAGAAGTCCAGTTGCCTTCAACTTCAGCACTTAAGTCAACCTCTAGCATACACCTTGAGCAGCAGGTCCCTGGTTTGACCTTTGCCCAGCCAGACGATTCATTCCTCTGCTCGCTCTCAGGTATGTGATGGTGCTGGACACTCAGAGTAAAGTCCACAGATAAAAACATGACTTCACCTCATTCTGCTCACTGTGAACTCATCAGTCTGTTTGTGTTGTGACTCCTTCAGCATAAAGTAAACCATACTGTGTTGTCTTGTGGTCGTTTTCGGGTTTATCTCTAACCATCCAGAGATTCAAACAGCAGCAGAGCCTTCTTCAGCAGAGCCACCTAACAGCTGCTGGACGACCACAGGCCCAGGATCAGAGAGCAGAGAGCACTGCTGCTTTTAGATTGTTAATGTGGGAGACAAACTGCACTTTCCAACAACAATCAGGAACTTTCTAAGTGACCTATGTGGGTGTAAATATATTTTACTGGTGGAAGAGAAATGGCTGGTAAAGTTGTGGCTTAAGTGCAGTAATCTTATTATCTTAAATAAAATTAGTAAAAGTCAAGTTAGAAGTTTTATTAATACATGAAAAGTCAGTGTTGGATCTGCCCTGCATGTTCTGCAGATTTATGTTTGATTGTTCAAAAGTATGATATAAAAGCAACACACACACACACACACACATTCTGCTGTCTCCGCTATAAAACCACAGGCAGCCTCCACCTGCCATCACTAGTATGTGTATGTTTATACTGTATATATGTGTGTGTTGGGGTGTGTGTGTAATGGGGGGTGGGTGGGGGAGGCTCAGGAGTCCATCTTGTTTTTTCATTTGCTGCGCTCCGTGACATTTGTTCCTGCAGCTGAACATGTGCAGGACAATTTCTCGATTCTTCCAGCAGTGGACAGCTGCGGCGTGAATTACACTAAAGCTGCTGCTTTGGGGGGATTAGACTGGAGCACTCTGAGTGTGTGCGTGTGTGTGTGTGTGTGTGTGTGTGTGTGTGTATGTGTGTGTGTGTGTGTCTCCTGGGACATGTTAACCCTATGCAGTCAGAGGTCCTGCAGGTCCTGGACCAGGACCAGGATCTGAACTTTTACTGTCTCTCCGGCAGAAGACTCTAAACTTCACTTTCATCTTTTTACCAAACAAAGTGATTTGACTTGATCAGAAAAGACTGACTCAAGATCTGAACATCAACTTACATTCAGGGAGGAATGAAAATATATAAAAACATTTGTCATAATTATACAGACCACAAACAGCCAGTTTGATTTTTTAATATTAAAGCAAACATTCTCCAAAATAAGTTAAATATAATAATAATAAACCTCTGAAAACTGAACCGAACAGTTCATGAAAATTAGTTTGTATTTGTCGTAGGATGAGATGCATATATTTGAGTTTTTTAGGTATTGTGCAACGACCAAATGAATGGCTGTGAGTAAAGCTGGGTGTTAGATAAAAGTTTTGCTGAAATGAAAATATCTGCAAATGTTTAGTGTTCTATATCTTAATAAAGTCTTAATCTGGAAGCAGAAATGCTCTAAAACATAGGTCTGTGAAATTTAAGAAACTTTAGCTCCATGAAAAGATAAGATAAGATAAGATAAGATAAGATAAGATAATCCTTTATTAGTCCCACATTATTCTGTGATCATGACAAGATTAGTTTTGTCAAGCTCTTGACGTAATAGAACAACCATATGTCATTGGTTTTATGATCTCAAACTGAGCTGATTGGGTTGGACTTATTGAACTGTCTTCCTGTGATCAGTCTTTGGGTTTTAAGATCATTGTTTATTTGTGCTTTGAGCAACTTAAACTTGACCATCAGGGCACAGGGATGTTCCAGATAAAAACTCTTTCAGGGGTTGTTGAGTCTGAAATTCAGACTCTTAAACTGTCAGTTTCTGGATGACAGTCTTGACTTGAGCAGCATGAAGAAAAAGCTCTGTCATCCTCAGCTTGTTTCAGCTTCCTCCTTAATTTAACCTTCTGACAAATCACAGATAACGTCACATCTGCACTGAGAGCTGCTAAAGTAACTTGGCTGCCTGCTGGCTGAGCTGTTCAGGGGTTAATCTAAAGGTCCCTGGATGAGCACTTTGAAGTATGGCCTTTCAGCAGGAGCAGCGGGCGGCTGCTGAGCTCGGGATTTGCTTTGGTCAGACCTTTACTGTGAATCATTTTTACCACAGAGAATATATTGATTTCCACAGGAAGACACTAAAACCCCTGAAAATCGTGCTGGGTAACAGGACACCGCGCAGCAGAGAGGGGATTTCTGCCGCTCTGAGAGCCTCTTGTGTGTTAATCGTCCGCTCATTCTGCAGAATCCGAGCATCGTGCCAAGTTGGAATCCTTTTATTGATAGTTTGAAGGGGCAGAGCGGGAGGCCGAGGCTGTGCCAGAGGTTTAAAACTCGATTTGGTCCGAAGCCGGGTTTGTTCTGCTGAACGTGACCTCTGACCTCAGAGGGGAAAGGTCAAGGTTGATTCTTACTTTCTTCTGTTTTTGTTTGGGGATTAATGGAACCTTCTTGAGATGGTCATTGTGTCAGATCAAAGTGTTAGAGTCGTAGATTCTTGCAGATGATTACATCCCATTACCCGATCTCAACACTGAGTCCTGTTTCATAAAAGCAACAAATTCACTCCTCGCTTCAGAGCTTGATACAGTCAAAATCACATTTATTATGTTATGAAGTTGTATAACTCCTGCTCTGCACCAGCAGTGATAAAGAGAGCTAAACAGATGAATCGATTAGGCCAATATATGAGCCGACATTAACTTTTTGCAGATACAGATGGAGGACAAATTAAAGGAAAAGAAACCTCCTGAAGGACTTTTTGGACCTCTTAAAGGACGACTACAACCTTGAAGACTCCTTGAACCTTCTGAAGAACCTCTATAGCCTTGTCATTGATCATTAAAACTTCCAAAAAATATATGTAGAACCTTTTCAGTGACTGATGGAACCTCCAAAAGACCTGTAGAAATGCCTAGAGGATCTCAAGAGCCTCCCTGCTGACCACTACAGTCCCTTAAAGGACCTCCACAACCTTCTAAAGGACCACTAGAACCTTCTTAATGACCACTAAAAACACCTAAACTAGTCATTTAACCTTCTCGTTTATTAAAAAAGATCCTAAAGGACCTGTAGAACCTTGTTATTGATCACAAGAACCCTCTAAAGGCCCAGTAGAAACCTCC
This sequence comes from Lates japonicus, assembly GCA_033238685.1. NCBI lineage: Eukaryota > Metazoa > Chordata > Actinopteri > Centropomidae > Lates > Lates japonicus. The sequence continues at coordinate 30,381 of BRZM01001589.1, read as the reverse complement.
TGAAGAACTTTACAAGGACCTTGTAAAGGACCACTAATGTATATTTAATATTTCTATCTAAAGGTAGCATCCTGACTATTACAAGTGCACAAATTGACTACAAGACAAGACATGTCATAATATATATATTTTACTGTATGAAATGCAAACGTTCTGACACAGACCTCCAGTGGAAACACTGCGATTGATACTTCAGGCCTTTATCTGCTGCAGACATCTGTTTGCCAAACAGTAAACATTGTTGTAGAACCACTGAGTGTCTGTTTTAACATTCAGAAGCTCTGACAAAGACAAGAAACATTTTAACAGTGAAACCAAATCACGGCCATGACTAACTGACCTCTGATTCAGTTTGGAGGAATCTGTGTTGTAGCTGTTGTAAAAAGAACTGAGGGGGGTGGACAATGTGTGGTCAGGGAGAGACTTTAACCTCTTCATCATTCAAAGCCACATAACTTTATTTAATTTGTGTGGACTGACATTAAACCAACCGGCACATGATGGACTGATTCGTCTTCTTAAACCTCCATACTTGTTTTGCTTCCATTAAAAAGAAAACATCACAGAAGAAGACTCTTGCTGTCTTTAGTGAGTATGTGAGGACAGTATATGACCCCACTGAAACACAACACGACCCCACGCTTCCTTTAACAGGTGAATGAAACTGCATCTGGGGGTCGATTAGTAGTGAAAGCTCTTAGCGTTTTTCGGGTGGATCTGTTTATTGAGCGCTCTCCTCAGAAGTGGAAAACCATCTGTGTGAGTGTGTTTGTGAGGTGTTGTTTTCTCGGAGCGCCACGCCGCCTGAAGGTAACAGGCTTTTTAACGAGGTGTCTTTACGCGTTGGGCAAGTGGCAGCGCCGTGGGCCGCCACGAGGACGAGTTTATGAGTGACCACACAGGGAGGCAGCAGGCAAGTGAATGAGCGAGCGTCCCCCGGTTTGATGGAGAGGGGCCCTCGATCTTTTACTGTGAGTCTGTGTCCTTTACAGCCTCTGAAAACACAGGGAGGAGAGGTGGATATGAGGATCAGGTAGACAGAGTGAAGAGGTGTTGGCGTCTTCGTGATGATGTTTAAGGTTTAACAGACGAACAACTGTGGTAGTTATGGATGCTGAAACTCATCAGATCATCAGAGCTGGAATGACTTTTCCTCCTTGTTGGGATGAGTCTCAACAAGTCCTGACATCTGAACAAAAGAGGTGGTTTGTCTTTTCTGATCTGCCTGATCTGTTTTTTCTGGTTAAGTTTAGGCAACCAGCGATGAAAAGATGCTGCAGACGCTCCAAACCTCTTTACAAACACCCTGTTTATACCTGGTTTTGTGTTCTCGTTATCCTCACTGAGATCAGATCTCTGTCCTCTGTGAGTTAATCTGAGGTGACGACAAATTAGCTGTAGGTGTCAGAAATGTCTTTGTAACCACAGACCTTATTTCAGACATTAAACCAAAAACCCATTGACTTTGGAACAAGAGAACAGGAAGTGCTAACATGCTAACATACTTCCTAGTTTTAGGATGCATTAATGCACAACTCTATTGATCTGTTTCTGTAGAAACTGTTCAGTTTAGCTTGGACAGCTCTGTCACACCAAAACACCAACAAACATCTGGTTTCCTGACGCTCCAGGAACATGAATCTTCCATTTCTACCAGTCACTGTAACCGTCAGAGCTTCTTTCTTTATAGTTTAGTGAACTTCTGATGCAAGGAGTGCTGAGGTCAAAGGTTGGGTCAGACGTGTAGATATGGATACCACCGTGCATTCACACCCTGCATTAACATGCATTTTTTCTTATCCAGATAAGGTGTTCAGATACAGATTGAAGTGTAAATGGTATCAAACAACCTTCAGCCGATTTGAATCGGATCTGGGTGCAGTGGTTTTTTGCAGACTCTCTTTGAGCAGCAGGACTGAGGTGAAGTGACAGCTCCAGGTGGCAGCTCCAGAGCTTCAGAGAGGACAAGAGGCAGAACAGCAACTGTTGGCCCAACGCCAGCAGATAAATAATAAACCGACTGTGAGCTGAGCGCCTCTCCTCAGGAAAAACACAGAACAAGAAGTGATACAGAGGGAGGAGGAGGAGGAGGAGGAGGAGGAGGAGGAGGAGGAGGAGGTGGTCAGCAGTTTAAAACCTCTGCACTTGCGGTTTGGCACAGATCGATCAGGCCTGGATTTTTAATTAAACAGATGTCGCCATGAATATTTCAACTTTTGAACAACACGATACTAAAAGCAGTGATGTAATAAGTGGAGGGAGCAGCCAGTGTCACACAACTACAGAAATCCCTTTGTTCTGTAAAGGCTTGGTGCGTGTAGTTAGATTTTATCCACTTTATCTGTTGTGTGGTTTTTAAAACCCAACTCCAACTGATGGAAACAGTGAGAAACCGCAATGCATTCTGGGTGAGATGTGTCTCTTTAAGTGGGAGGAGCTGTTTCAGAAGTCCCATTCATGTTTCACATTGAAAATGTCACATGGAAACATGTTTGTTAGCCGCAAACCAACATTTATTTTTCAACTGTTTCTGATGATACTTTTCTTTTGTTGGACTAGAAACCTCTTGTGGGTCTTTTGTGGACTTCTTAAAGGACTACTAAAACCTGGAAGACTCCTTGAACCTCCTCACTGACCACGATAACCTGTTAACCTACTAAAGGACGACTAGAACCTTCTAAATTACTACTAACAATACCTAAACTATTCATAGAACCTCCTCAATGAGAGACCTCCTGAAGGACTTCTTGGACCTCTTAAAGGACGTCTAGGCCATTAAAACTTCCAAAACTACATGTAGAACCCATTCGAGTTTCCCATAGTGTTACATGGAAACATGTTGTCAGTCAGTTTCCTCTGGTATTCGCTGTAAACCAACTGTATCTAATGTTTTTTTTCTTGCTGGATGACGTTTGTCACCGCTTAATCTCGTCACTGTGTGAAATGTTTCCTATAAATAAATGTGACTCAACTTGACTCCCTGGTTATTTTTATCTAAAACCTCAGTAAAGCTGTGTGTGTGAGGTCCAGGGTAAATCCAGTCAGGAACCAGTCTGGACAGGATGGAGTCCACAGAGCTCATGTTTTACTCACCCTGCACGTTTACTCTTCATGTTTCCTCCTTATATTTATCTGCTGTACTCATTCATACATGTAAGCATTTATATTTTAATCCACAGATAATGTAGTTGTCTGAAGCTGTTTCATATTTTTACATACGGCACTCAGCCATGCTAATCTCGTAGCTTTGTTGATCCTCTGACTTTTCATCTGGCTCCGTCATCAGGACAGAATTTTAATTTGTTTTTTGACCAAAACAAGTTTGCAGTGTAACAGCTTTGCTGAAACATTTAACCTGAAACTTTTCCACATTAAAATGTCTAAAAACAACAGACACGTTTGAGTTGTGTTCTCACGTCATCCCAAATCTTTCCAGCAATTTTCAAACCTAGAGAAATATGTTATTTAAATCAAGGTAACGTCTGTTACATTTGGTCGCCTGTTGATGGCATCATATCTCCTTTGTGCATGTGCCATTTACTTTTTATCCACTTTTTAAGATACACTTTTTAGATCTTGCTGGTTTATGATTATATATATAATCAGACATCTGGATCTGAAGTTATCAGAGAAACAAGCTGAGCAAATGTTAGTGGCAGCCCCTCAGAGAGGTCCTGTGTCTGCTGAAGTCCATTGGTGACCACTGATTTTTAACATGAAACTCTTTCAGTAAATTCAGTGTTTTTACTGGATTTAATCAGCTGGTCTGTTTGGAGGAGGAGACCTCTGAGGAGAATTCAGCTCCTGGTAAAAACCTCCTGAATGACACTGAAGGAATCCTTTTTATATTGTTTTGATTGAAAAGTAATGTCCTGCAAAAGGTTTTTCACCTCTAAAGTATGAGGACGGACTCATCAGCTTGAGGAACAACGACAAATAAAGAAGTTTAAAGACAAGACCTGATCGGTGGAGAGTGCTGAATCTGGATGGTGTTGTTCTCAGTTTTATTGATCTCCTGCTCCTTTAACTGCAGCTGCAGAGAAAGTTAAAGTCTCTGAGTGTGTGTGAAGTGTTTGTCGAGTCGCCTACTTTGCGGGAGAGATTGACAGCTGCTGGTTTTGATGCTGCGACTCGTCGACAGACGACGTGTTGGCGACATAAACGGCATGACGCTCAAACTGTGACACGTTCCCTCTTAACAGGGCATCAGAGGGTGAAGCAGCTGGGTGAGGGAGGTGGCTGTGGTGGGGGTGCTTGGGTGGTGGTGTTGTGGTGGGTTTGCGCCCCAGACCACCACTTTTCCCCCATCTCTCCAGATGCCCCACGATGACAGAGGCCCCCGCCATCGGCCACAGCAGGACGCTTGGCACTGACGTGAGCTGTCCGTTCTCCCGGAGGCTGGAGCGTGCCAGGCGACAGCTGCAGGGCTCAGGGTCTCTACACATAACAACCCCCCCTCTGCCCCCACCCAAAAAACATCACCATTACCCCCCCTCCCTCCTCTCCTGAACCCCTCCATAACCCTCCATCCACGCCAGGCCACGCGGGGCAACGTCCTCCTCAATACGACCATTGTTGAGTTTTGGGACCGACTAAGCCCCCCATATCAGAGGGATGAAACCCCCACCAAACCTCTCACACTCACACAGACACACACACACACACCCCACACAGCAGTGGTCGTGAGTGTGGTGGTGTGTTAACACGAGGCCGAGGATGATGGACTGGACTTTGAAAGTTCAGCAGCTGTTTGCTGTGTAGAGATGCAGCAGAGAAAATCCATCGTCCAGAACAACATGAAGAAAATACCTTCATGTTAAAGCACAGAGGATCGTACTGATGGTTCTGCTCGTGGTCGCCCCGTTACAGACTTATTTTTTGTCGCTGATGAGCTTTTTCTGAGCCGTCAGTTTGTAGATTTCGGTCTTTGTTTCAGAGGCCGATCACAAGCAGCGATGTCCCCGGTTTAAAGACCTTTGTTGCATGTGGTTCCCCTCATTTCCTGTCATCAAAATGGCGATAAAAACATTAAATACCCCCACCCCACCCACCTCCACCTCCACCCCCCCAGCCTTTGGAAATATCCTGCGCCTTACTCAACATGTTTGTCTTTGTGCTTCATTCACAAGAACACATAAACAGCAGCTTAAATAAAACCACAGTTACATAACCTCAGAGAGAAACCGATCAGTATTTACTGAAAGTGAGAGCAGCATAGTGTGTGTGGGGAAGGAGGTTATGTAACCGGCATGTTGCCACGGACACCACCTGACCTTTGACCCCCGGGGTGAGCCCGATGACGGTGACGACCTGTGTGTCACGCTACGTGTCACACAACTCAGGTGTCAGGGTTATGTACAACTGTTGCTGAGGGGACTGAGCGAGCTCTGATCGATCATCAGGGATATTTTTTGGTCTCTTTCCTAAGATACAAACAGAAAATGCAGGAAATAAGAACACAAAATTAAAAAAAACAACACCATTCAGAACAAAATGGCTTTTACAGGTAAAAGTCATAATTAGTGGGACCTCCCTTAGTATTAAACTCATCTCAACCTCTTCTGGGGAGACTGCCTTTAAGTTTTCTGAAGTAATCTTCTGGTATATTACAGCAGGCTTCTTTCACTTCCCAGAGTTCTTTGGATCTAGACTGTCTGTACTTTTCAGCGTTCACAATCCCATCAGTTCGGACAGTATCTCCAACATCACTGACAGAACTGCAGCCTCAGACCAGGACCGACCCTCCACCATGTTTCATTGAAGGCCACATTCTTCCATCTCCAACTTGGATTCGTCCCTCCACAATACTCTTTTCCACTGATCTTCATTCCAGTCTTTCTGAGCTTCAGCACATCTTTGCCTTCTCACCCTGTTCCCCTTCTGAAAAACTGGTTTCTTGGCTGCTACTCTTCCACAAAGACCATTCCTGATCAAGCCTCTTCAGACTGTAGAAGTGTCGCCATTTTGATTAAGCTGCCAGATGCTGAGCCAGGTCCCTGCTGGACTTCTTCTGGTCTCTCAAAGAAGAAACTCTAATCAGACTTTGAAAGTCTTATTGGCCTTCCAGTCCTTTTGTTGTCCTTCACCTCTCCTGATTCTTCAGATTTCATGAATACCTCATCTCGAGTGTCCAGTTTGTTTGATTGCTGATTTTATGTCTGTCACATTCTGTGATCGTTGGCATTTTGAATGGAATGATTCGTTGCAGCGCTGCTAAAACAACAAATCTAATGGTGGCCTAAGACTTTTGCACAGTGCTGTATTTCAACCTTCAAATTTATAGACCAGATTAGAGTCGACTCAGAACAACCTGTCCAACCATAAGTATCAGATTCAGGCCTGTCGCCATGGTTCTGGCTCCGGCACAGGAAGATGACGTCGATGTGTTGCTGTTAATGAGCACAACATCAGATGTGTTTAAATTACTGGAACAATTAGAGGCGTCAGCGGTGACTCTGTGAGTGGGGCTCGACACCACTACAAAACGTGAGGAAACATTGAAGTTCCATTGACAAAAACAGGAATTTTACTGGGAGCTGCTGGAATACCACTGCCTCCATCTGTTAGTGTGTTTGTGTTACTGTGTGGTACTTTTACTGATGCAAAATATATTTCGAAATGTAGGTGAAACGTGTATGACGAAGTCTGGTGAAGTGACACAAACTGGTTTCATCATTTTTTTTGATCCTGGTCACAGAGTTCAGTCTGAATCTTCACACCAGCACATTCCTCACTGGTACTTCTCAGAACTCTGTGTGTGTGTGTGTGTGTGTGTGTGTGTGTGTTGTAAGGTGCTGATGAGGTGGGTTCCTGGTCCGGGTGGGGTGGGGGGGTCGTGGAGAGGATCTGGTAACAGTGTGGTCTCAGTGTCAGAGCTGAGAGTAAATCACACAGTTAGAGTGTTTCAGTGACACACACACACTAAAGCAGCGTACTTCATCCGAACTGGTGAAACAGCTTTGGAAACCCCCTCCACCCTCTGCACCTTCCTGACTTCAGACTGGGGTGGGGTGGGGGTGGGGTCTCTGACCGTTCACACAGTGATTGGTCAGCGGTGTGGAGGTGAGACAGGAGCCTCCCTCAGCTCTTTTTTAATTTGTTACACAACTATTTCTGTCTCTCATTACATGAACAACTGACTGAAATGTGCGCCATTACCACCGTGTTTAAAGACAAGTCTCAGGGTTATAATTCATCTTGAGCTAATTGAACATAACTTTTACTGCAGGTGTGATATACAGCTTGTTCAAACTGTAAATACAAAAATAAGTTTGTGATTTTCTTGTTAAGACGGCTGAGTTAAAACGTGATTAGAGATCAACAGGCTACACCTGCAGTGCGTGGGTTGGGGAGGCATCATGGTTCTGTCCTTCTGTAACAAGATTGTGAACGTCTGTATCAGGTTTCCAGTCTCGGTTTCAGAATTGTTACATCCTAAACCACAGTCATAAAGAACTACTCTCAGAGACCTGAACAATGAGAAGTCTGGGATTATTTTTAAGAAACAGAAGACATTCAGAGGTCTATATCCACCTGGACATTGCTTGGACATGCGACTATAGCTAGTGCTACTAGAAACTGTGAGTCCTCACTTTGTGAGGACTTTCATAACTTTTCATAAAGTTTTCTTTTGTATAAATGTTTGTATAAGTAACATATAAGTATCAAAGTGTCAGTATCAGACATCTAAAACATATTTGTTGTTACTTAGAAAGTGTGTTTCTACTGCAGTACATTTTAGATTTATAAAATGTCCCTAATGTGGTTACCACATTTAATATCTGAGCTTATCAAAAACATTTTTTATTATGTGTTGAAATATATTGTTAGTGGACAAGTCGGTCTGGGCTTGTTGACTCCGTCTTAATGTGAAAGATTAAACAGAGAGAGAGGACAGGAAGCGGTGAGGGAGTGGACACAATAATAAAAAACAGCTTCTTCATTCTATTCATCATTATTTTAGTTTTTATTTGACCTTTGATGTGGAGTTGTAAGCCTGTGAGCTGTGAGCGTTTATGTTCAGGCGTTTTTCTGAGCGTTCAGGAGGCACAAAGACTTGGTTTAAAGTTACTCAGCAGGAGAATTCATGTTTACTGTGGAGGTGAGTTGTATGTCAGATGTTTGACCATCAGAGGAGCTGTTGACTTATTATTGTTCAAAGGAAGACTCTACAGAGCCGGCGCTTAACATGTGTGTTAAGAGCTGCTTCAATGACCTTTGTTATTTATTCATCCTATTAGATTTTTTCCTTTGAAGAGAAAATAATATCAGACTTGCACAATTCTTAATGTTGTTTTATTATTCTTTTAAACTAAAAAACTCTTGTGAAGTGCACTGATGCGCAGTAAATATCAGTGTCATTCATTAACATCGGAACCCAGTGTGGATGTGATGATGCAGTGAAGGATCAGATCTTCTCTGACGCTCTGATCTATTGATCACTCCTAGTTATTCTGGTGACTCTGATCAATGAATTCATGAACAGTGAAACCTGCTCTCAGAGTTCAGACTCGGTTCCTTCATTGCCTGAGACTTCAAACTCAGGAATTTCCACATGACTGGTGACAGCTGCTGCTTGATCACATATGAAGGTTGGGGCGTTCGTTACTAATAACTTGGAAAGGTTCTTATAACTTTACAAGTCAAAGCTCTAATTGAGGACATTTTAGAAAAAAGTAAGAACAAAAACTGTGTCTGAGGAAGGCTGAACAAACTGTAAGTGGCTTTCAAATTTCAGATATTCTACCAGATATGAGTGGGTCAAACTATTTAGGACTTTACAAGTAAACAATGGTATCTGACACCGAATCAATGTGTTAACATTTCCTTTCAGCCTGGGCCAAAAAGATAAAGTCTCTGTAAAACTGAGTCGACTGAACAGATGGTTTATACTTTTCCAGGTACAAGATTGAGTCTTGAGCAGTTTATTTTTCTATAGCTTAATGTTAGATCATATTTTGAGTGAAATTTGGCTGCAGCTTTCCTGAGAGAGAGCGCAGCAGCTGCACTAAATGACCTAGAGTGGAGAAGCAAATCTGAAGTGGAGGATAGGAGGGATACATGCCTCTCTGATTAGTGAATGGGTATGAGTCAAGTCGTCCTGACTCATTGATCCTTGATTAGAGTCTATTTCCCTGATCATGTCTGTGTATGGGCTGTCCATGGTGCTGAAGCAGCCTTTCTTTCAGTTTCATCTCTATAATATTCTCAAACTATAAACTACAGAAATACTCAGTTCTATACTGTTTATAGCCCATGTGTAACTCTGCAGTCCTGACATAAAGTCGTCAAACAGAGGGGTTTAGGTGGATGAGTTGTTGACAGTCGACAGTCTGGACATCAGTAAACATAGACGCAAGGAAAAAAATCTCCTACCACATAACTTTTGCTGGCAGCTGTAGCCAGCAGGAAGGGAGGGAGTTATGTAGACTTTAAATTTGTTGGGCAGGATTATTTATTCATTTTTAAAATAGTATAATCTCACTGTACAGATGTTTTCACCTCCTGACTGAGATCTGATCTCACAGTGGTGAGACCCTCAGGATGTGGTCTGGATGATCCCGGATGGGGAGTTTTCCTCAGGTGTTTGTGGGGTAATAATACAGCCCTGATTCAGTCTGTGTGTTTGTGATCTTTTTATCTTGCTGTTTCAGACCAAACCAAAATGGAAAAACATTGTCATTAGCTCCCAAAGAAAAAAAAGAAAAGACACCTTGTCCTCCTTTGTTTTGCAGCGTTACAGAAATGTTACTTGACAGAGCTGCTGGATATGGCTATCAGTGTTATTTGAATTCATGGTAGGATTTCAAGGTGCAGCCGAGGGTGAGGTGAATCTGGTTTGGGAACTTCAGGATTGCGTTGCTGCTCTTTGCAGATGATGTGGTTCTGTTGGTTTCATCAGACCAAGAAGCGGTCAGGATAATGATGAGCACCTCCAAGTCTGAAGCCATGGTTCTCTGCCAGAAAAGCGGTGCTGGGTTGTTCCCTCTGTGGGTGGGGAGAGTTCACAGGTGAGAGTCTGAGATCGAGCAGGTGGATTGGTGCAGTGTCAGCAGTAATGTGGACGCACAGGACTGTTGTGGTGAAGAGTTGTGGTCCCTTCCTTTGGAGGTATTTCAGGCTGTCCAACAGGGGAGACCTCAGGAGTAGACCCAGGGCTCATGAGGGATTATATATCCCATCTGGCCCTGGGAACAGAGTGGGTCCCCAGGGCAGAGCTGGAAAATGTTGCTGGGAAAGGGCGTCTGGAATATTCTGCTCAGTCTGCTGCCACCACAACCTGATCTCGGATAAGTGGAAGAAAATGGATGGATAGATGTTTGTGTTTTTGTGAGGACAGTCTCACAGTTGGGTGTGTTTCTCTGCTGCTGCTGCTGCTGATGAGGAGGAGGAGGGAAGAGGAGGATGGTGATACTGAGATGATGGTTAACTGTAATTGTTGAGCAGCTTTTGCTTCTAATTGGGTTTTATCCGATTAGATTTAAAGTCTCGATCGATCTGATCGGAGACTGAAACCTGGGAGGTGGGTGTTATGTGGTCTATTGTGGGTTTGTGGTGGTCGTTCTCACAAACCAACTGCGTCAGGTATCAGGTGTTGTCCTGCTGCTGCCCCTGGGCCAGGCACTGACCTCAGACCTGCACTGCGTCCTCTGGAGTCAAACACAGGACAGATCCTCCACAGGGTCAACCAAGTGCAATTAATATGGTTGAGGTCTGTGTAGAGTGTGTGAGTTGTCTGTGTGTGTGTCGGGGCTGCATGTCATTGCTGGCCTCCCTCTCTCTCCCTCTCTCTCCCCCTCCCTCCCTCTCTCTCTCTCTCTTTCCTCAGCCAAACTGAACCTCAGGGTTTCTCTTCCGGCGGCTCTGATTGGTTGCAGTCTCCAGAAATCACTCTAATCCTCTTAGATAAAAACAGAGCCTCCTCAATCCCTCCTCCAATCCCTCCTCTTCTCTCTCTCCTCTCTCTCTCTCTCTCCGTGGGAAGAGGAGTTTTTAATCAAGTGGATTAAATGCCAAATTGAGGCGAGTGAGTGACAGCACAGGAAGTCTGCAGACTGCCCAGCTTTATGTCTTCCTAAATATCTGCAAGGTGGAGATATTAACCCACTTATTATTGGTCCTGGTTTTCACATGGGCGACCTTGAATAAACTGGAAAAACTGGAGGAACCTGGGCAGGTGCAGAAGAAACTTTTTTCAGTCCTGCATTTTTTCTTTTCCTGCAGCCTCACACATGAGGGTTTCTTCTTCATTCTTCTTGCTGCACCAGACTCAGGTTTTCCTTCTCAGGACTTGATCCTGGAAAACTTTAAAAATCTTCTGGGGGAAGTTTCCTGGAGATAATGAGAAGATGCGGCAGCAGGCGTGGTTACCCAGACTGATGATGAGGAGTGTTCAGGGTCAGAAACCCCCATGTCTCCCTTGCTTTAGCCAACATGAGAAGCCGTTTTCCTACAAACTCTTTATGATCCTCTTGAACTTTCAGTAGATCGTTGTGAAACCGCCTCCAGAACTTTAAGTCGGACCTGTGAGGGCTAAAATGTCGGTCGGGGAGCAGGATGGAAGGCGGAGGGCAGCTGGGATTTGTGAAGCTTCTCCTGAGGATTCTGGGATTTTCTGCATGATTTGACAAACCGTTGATCCCACGGAGCGTAAGTGTCCTCCCTCCAGCTCTAACACCCACCTGCTGTGGGAAAATAATCATCACACAGACAGATGATCAGTTTGCAGTTGTACATTCCGGCCCCGTCCAGTGTGCAGGTTTCTCCTTTTAGTACTTTAAGCTTTTATAGCTGCAGCTTTTTCGTCAGATGGAAATATTGTCATTGACTCATGCATCATTTAAATCCAAGAATTCAGCCACATTCAGATGCATCTGGTATTTAGCAGGAAACATTGGGATCTCCAGCAAAACAGTTAAAAACAGATCTCTATGGGTTTGAACAGTGTTTGTCTGCTCAGCATGAGTCTGTAATGGCTGTTACCTTTAGGTCAGTAAACCCTGGATGTAGAGTTATCCCACTGCACTGGTAATTTTCTAGGACACTTTGAGGAGTTTAGGGATCAATTATGTGTTGGATATGGATATTGTATTGTACAGTAAACACAACATTACTGTAGCTGGCGTTCATGACTCCAGTATGTCTAAAATCCAGCGGATCAGGCTGTAATATTATGAGTATTATAATTATAAATATAAACTGATGCTTTAAAGTTAGGAGCGTTTCTTCATTTTTAATATTGAAAAACTACTAAAAACACATTTAAAAAATATGACATTAGTTCTGTTTTGTAAAGAGAATGACTGAATGTGTTTGGCTCCAGCTCTTTCTCTGCAGTCTGTGTCTTGGTGGAGTTTTGGTTAGTCAGTCTGTGTGGATGTGGCTCCTGACTGGACTTGTTCTAGATAAATGCAGCACCAGACGGCAAACTCCCAGAGTGCAGTGTGTTTTCATGCAGATCCTGAGGGGATGTGTTTGTGTCGACAGGCTGCTGCAGTTTTCCCTCAGGACTCTGTGAAATCTACTCAACTCACAGTGAGCACAGAGATTATTCAGGTGCTCTGCTTTTTATCTGCTTCCTCTTTTTAAAATTTAACATTAAACCAGCAGAGCTACGTTTCAAACCCCGACTTTAACCTCTTATGTGAAGCCTGATTCGAACTCTGGCCTTAAAGTCTTCAAACAGCCTTTAGTAACCAGAGAAGCGCCCTCACTTCACAGATCCAAAAGACAGACATGCAAAGGGAAATGCTGCACTTTGTAGCAGTGAAACAGGGCGTCAGACTTCTTTAAATATGAACTAAAACTCCTAAAACAAAAATAACTCACCCACAAAAGGAAAAAAACTCAACAGTATGAAAAGAGCCATCAAAAAAAATGAGCACAAAATCTCAAGCACTCTATAAAACTGAAAAGGGCTAAGTAAATAAAATGCATCTCATCAGAGATAATAACTAACAACTACACCTCCCAGAATTCACCTGACAGGCGTCTGGAATAAATTAATGAATCCAGCAGCTGATTTACAAGTTGAGCTCTAAGGCACCGTCACCGTTACTGACAGACATCTAGCCATGTGCCCTAATGTTGTATGGAGTAGCCCTCGTACCACCAAATCAGCTCGACCACCAACTAGGAGCACGGACACAGGACCTCTGGGGCTGTCCTGTGTGGATCCTTTGGGTCCTGTGGGGCTGCCATGGATCTGGCTTGTTCTGGATCATCCCACAGATGCTGGATCCGATTGGGATCACAGGGGTTGGGGCCAGGTGCTTACCTTGGGCTTTTATCGTGTTCTCGAGACATTTCTGAGCAGTTTTGGTGTGAGTGGGGCGTTGTCCTGAATCTTTGTGGGTCTGCGGTTTTGTTGTTGTTGTAGTTAATTCTAACAACCTGCAGTCCTGCAGCCGTGGTGGACACAACCTCCTCCTCGCCTCTATCACCATCTGTGAGGCAGCAGGCTCCTGGCCACCGGCCACACCCATCAGCCAGGTCACCTTCTGGCCCACATTCACCATCCGACCGACCCGACCGTGACTGCTGCAGGCCTGAAAACATGTGACTGTGACTCTGAAACACTGGAGCCATGCAGCACAGCAAACTGTAGTTTGGAAAAACAGTTTAGTTTCTGTTGGTGTTGAATTTAAACCTTGGACATCTCAGCGCTGCTGCTAATTCTCTGCCCTGCAAAGAGACAAATGTGTAGTTTATTAACAACACTGGGTTGTTTGTTCAAAAGTCTAAAATGACCTATGCTCATGTTTACATCTGACAAGACATCTAAGCGGTTGTGTGACTGTAACAGTTGTCTGTCTGGAGTGAAGGTAAAGTCTGAACCTTCATCATGGGCTGGAACATATGGGTTGTTTAGGAAGGCATTGACCTATTTTATCTTCTTATTCTTGTTAAAGAAGCAGTCCATGATCCATAAATGTGAAAGTTTATCAAACACCAAGAACCTCAGCTCCAGCGACAGCCGTTGCCTGGGCGGTATGTTTTCAGGTAAATCTGTCCTATTCTTGTGAACGCAATATCTCAGTAACGCCTCAAGGAATTTCTTCAAATTTGGCGCAAACGTTTGTTTGGACTTGATAACCGAACTCATTGTTAAATTTGGGTGGGAGGAAAAGATCAAGGTCAAGGTCTGTGACCTCATAAATCCACGGTAATGGCCCGTTACTCAAAATCCATTTTATAATTATGACAAAACATCACACAAATGTCTAAGAGGATAAAATGATGAAGTGATATGTAATATACAAGGTTAAATATCAGCTTCACTGTAACATACTTAATGTTCTGCAAAAAACACATTTTTCTGGCTGTTATTCAACAACATAACTCTCCAGGAACAGAAGGGAAGCTCGACTGGTTGGTGGAGGCGTCTAGTTCTAGATTTTTACAGCTCTGAAAAAGTTAACTGGCCCCAATCATTTTATCTTCCATTTGATATTCAACATTGTGAGCAATGTTTCTTTTATTGTACCTAAACTATCCTCCTTACCTGGTTTCAGAGGTAGATTATCTGACTATTGTTTCGTGATACACTCTGTTTCCATGACTGTTGTACTTAAGCTTTGTAGTTTAGTATTTTGAGACAACACACTTAATTGTGTAATATTTAAAGCTATCATGCTGTTATCCTGAGTTACTGTGTGCTGGTAAGGCACCTAACAAGTTGATGCTGTGATTCCACCCATAAAATAGAAGTCAGCTCGAGGATTCTCAGCTAATAGTTTGAATCATAAATGTAGCTGCAAGGCAGTAGAAACACAATTTTCACATTATAAAATCATCTCCTAGGAGTTTGTGGTTGTATAAATCATCCTAAACTAAGATATTATGACTTTGTCTTATGTTTGCTCTCTCCAACCTGTCGTCTGTAACATCCTAGGTCCTCTCTGACACAGATGTGTAGTTTGTGAGTGAGTGGCGGTTCGTTATGTCCTGCAGGTCACTGTCTGGACCCTTAACTGTTTGATGACCTTCTTTTTAGTTTGTTACGACCCTTAAGAATTAGATGGCTGTGTTCTGTCTGTCTCAGCTGTCCAGTCAGATTTGACTTTATCTGTTGGACAGATCAGCCTCAGCACTGAAGATCAGCTGATTAGATTTTGGAGGTGATCTTGATGGAGGTTTAGTTTTGAGGGTGGTATTTTTAGACAGGGTTGGTGACAGATGGGAAGAAGCTGGGGTTCATATGATGCACCTGTGGCAAAGAGTCATTAGGAGACGTAGGGTTCAACAGTGTCTGACTGTGCACTTTATTGGCCTGATTTACAGACCTGTGCAAAAGTTTTGGGCGGTGAACATAAAGAGAGGCTTTATGAACGATTGTTGCTTTAGACTAACCAGAGATCATCCTGTAGGGTCTTCTTTAGAACTCTTGGGTGGTGATGAGCAGCAGATAAAACCTGTAGTAAGATGACAGCTTCCTCCAGGTGTAACATGGCCAGTGTGTAAGGCCGTGTTTTGCTGGTAAGCCTACAGCTTTTGATAGAAACCTCACTCTTTACACTGGTTTCCCCGTATTTCATGTTACAATGGTTCCTGTTTCAGTTGGCATTAGTGCTGTGTTTTCATTTTCATCTCATGATATCTCATTAATGGGGAATTTCTTCAAATTTCCCTTTGACTCAAGATGAACTGATAGAATTTGGTGGTCAAAGGTGCAGTATCATTATGTTTTAGCTTTAACTCAAGCCTAATTAACACACTAATTAACCTGGGCTGGTTTGTGGAGCATCAAAGCATCAGACAGTAATTCTGAGTGCTGAATCAGAGTTAAACTGGACTTAGTTAGCAGACTATCAGACCAGTCCCTAAACTCCCAAGCCTGATCCTCCCCACCAGGCTCTAAGTAGTAGCTGGGCTGATAATTGGCTCTGCTGATATCCAGGGTTATTTATAAAGTCAACATTTAGGTCATTGATCATAAATGATGTTTTTGACAGTAATAAAACCAGTGCATCTAATAAAAACTAAAAAAAGTTTTTGTGACGGTGGTCATAAACAGCTCTTTGCATTTTAAATTTTAAAACAAAGTTGACTCAATCAATTTAAAATCGGAAACTGTTCCCCTTATATAGTATATTATACTCAGATAAAACAAGACATCTGAAAATGTTACGCTAGCCTTTTTCATTATTTGTTGACATTTCATTTCATTGATTAAACAATTAATGGATTAATCAGGAGGATAATCAGCAGATTAATCAATCATGACAGTGATAATTCGTCAGTTGAGCAGAGTTATGTTCTCACTGTCGCCCGTTTAAACCCCACAATGTATTTTTAAACATACGCACAGTCTGTGTGTGTGTGTGTGTGTGTGTGTGTGTGTGTGCGTGCACTGAGGATTGATGTCCAGAACAGATGGACCAATAAACTCCTCCGTTCTTCAAGACACATGCTGAGTAAACACACACACACACACACAGATGGTGTGTATGACGTTGTGTGTATGTGCTGACTTCACACTGTCTTCATCCTGTACCTGTAATTATTTATCACCTGGATCAGTCTGATCGTTTTTCTGTTTTCAGTCAAAGAGTTAAACAACAACAACAGTTTGTTTTTCTTTTTCATCTACGTCTCATTTTTATATTTTGGACATGATTCATTATCTTCCAAATTTTCAAACATTTATTTAACAAAACAAAGTAAACGTAGAGACCAGAGTCAGAGTTTTCTCTTTTCTACATGAGGTTTGTGAATGCACCACATTATAAACCTTGCTCAGAGGATATACTTAGATGCAGAGGTTTTATTTTACTTTATTTTGTAGTTATTGTATCATCTGCTGTAGGTATTTCAACAGTTGAAAAACTGCTGCAGAGAATAAACATGAAATAAATCAGCAGGAAGTTGGACAGAGTTCAGAGTCACTGTATCTTCTCTGTATTTTAGTTAGAAATTTAAAAAAATATTGAAGTGGAGGAGATGTTGAAGGTTTATTTTCACTTTTATTCAAACATTCATGTGAGCAGAGACGTCTTCTCATTAATTTCACATCATGAGGATCAGAATTGTTGTAATCTAAAGTTGATTATGTGTCAGTTTTTTCATTTCAGTCACCAAAACTTGAACTTTTGTTGATTAAAATAGATCTGAGCTCCCTGTGTGTGTGTGTGTGTGTGTGTGTGTTGTATTATTGTGTTTTATTATTGTGTTATTGTGAGTTTGTGCTGAGCAGACACCTGCAGCTCTCTGCTGTGACCCAGATGAAGAACAGATTATCTAAATCTCTTTCATCACTGTCATATTTAACGGCCTTTTTCTGCCGTAACTCGCTGCTCCTGCACACAGAGCGTTGTCACGGCAACAGGCAGCCAAAATCACACCGTTTCCATCCAAAAGAAGAAGTCGTACTCCTGTGACCTTTGTCCTGTAGATGTTGTGTTACACCGTTGACTGTTGTTGTGTGTCTGTTTTCAGGGTGCAGCAGTGGGCGTCTGTGTTCGCCGTTCAACTTCGAGACTTCACCACCAAATACTCCGGCTCTCTGCTGCTGCAGAAGGTAAATAAAGACTAAATCAGGTTTAAAGGAAGATTTTATTCATGATGTTTGACTCACTGATTCCTGGTAAACGTCAGGAGATTTCCAGAGTCTGTGAACGCACCATACTGTTTGTGTTCTCAGGGAGTCTTGTAGCTCAGCCTGATTTTCAACTGCAGTTGTGAAAACATAATTTAGCTTTCAGTTAGAGGTTTCCTACAATTCCCAGAATTGAGTGAGTGAATTTCTAATTTCTTCACTTGAGGTAGGGTTAGATGGAGCTCTTTGAGGCTTTGAGGAAGATGGACACCTGTGTTTGAAAATATCTGGTCCTGTGCTGAGAAATCAAAGGTACAAGACACCTGTGGACAGAACTGAAGGAGAGAAGTAAACTACGACTCCCAAGATGCTCTTCAGTGAGAAACATCCAATCAGAGAGCTTCATATTCAAACAGTCACCAGTGAGGTTAAAGATTATGCTGTTTAGAAACCTGAAAACATCTGAAGCTTAAGTTGATTTTCTGTGAGATTCTGGGTTGATGTGACGTGTCTTAAAAAAGGCGGTTGCTAACGAGTGTCTAAATGAGACCAGTTTAAATTGAAAGAACAGTTTTTCTGGTGAGTTCTGCGTTTGTGCAAACATAACCCCACATCAGAAGTCGCGATTGCGCCATGATTGTCGCATCGAAAAGCGATCTCATAGCATCGCGCCGTTGACATCCCGTCGGCTCATCGCTCACCAAAGCGAGCCCACACATCGTCACCGACAACATTGAATAACGCAGCAATTTTGAACATTGTTCGTCACTTATAAAGTCACCGTTCCATTTGCGAACGGATCACGTCATCTGTCCCGGTGCGCTTTCGAATCAGATTAACATTAATTCAGACCGTCTTCGCCAGACCGGTCATCAGCAAAACAGCACTTATGACGCCGCAGCGGTTATCCGCCGAAGTCCAGCGAATACAATCCGTTACCTTAACCGAACGACAGAAAGCCTAACGAGATCAAGACTATATTTCAGTGTTACTAGATCATTTCATAAAGATCAATGTGACATGAAAGTGTTTAAAAGACGGGATCAGATCATCGCCGATTAACCATCGTAGGCAAGAAAGAAGAGAAGCCCGTGCCACGGGAAGATCAACATCGGTCAGTCACGTTTCATGGAATATCCTCGGCAAACACCGCACACACCTTTGGTCGGGTTCGGTCGCACAGGCCGTTATCATCAACTTCATCGGCATCATCGGCAGCAGACAACGCATTTTCAGCCGACGCACACCGTCATATTCCATCTCGATTTACCCGCGCACAGTCACGATTCCCCGATGAAGCCGACCGTCGCCATTTCACCCGGCGCAGCCTGCAACGTTCACGAACGCCGAGTCAACGTCGTAATATTTCGATCAAACATCGTCGTCGCCAGCAGCGGCCAACGAACGTTCAATTCCCACGAGAGACCGCACGACTTCCTTCATGAACATTTGTCAGCATGAGAATTGTCGATTTTGCCGAACATTTCACCGCCGTAACGGACAGAATAATGCACAGAATACTGCTGATTGCCAGGCTAGGCTATGTTCGATAAGCCTGAAGTTCTCCTTCATTACTGGCGGCACCGTCAGTTCGATGACAAGAACTCCACCAGCTGGGGTGTCAACCCAGAAGAGGTTTAACAACAGTCGCGCGTTTGAGGCTTAAGCAGATTTAGCAGTGAAGACGTTTTGCATTATTCACACCAGTTTCATTTGTTTTAGTCGAAGCCCGCTGGCGCTCAGGTTCGATCACAAACAGCGCAATGGGGTCAGCACCACAGGCGCAGGAGAAAAATGCGCCGTTTATTTCAGCCGAGCTGCCGGTGCATGACCATGAACAATCAGCATCACAACTGATTCTGTGGCAAACATGATGAGCCGGTCACCGCGGCATCCGCGCCATACAGTCTTCGCCGTACCACCCGCCTGTCCAGGCAGCCATGACAGAAAGGAGAACAGCTCAGCCTCGAACAAGAAAATAACAGCAGCAGAGCTGATTCAGTATTTTCATCGTGACCAGTCTCTATCAAACACAGAATATTCACCATCACAGACGTGGCAGATAGCGGTCGTCGATAGCCTGACGCCCGAACACGACGTTACGAGCGGCGAATCATCGATTTAACGAGCACTTAATTAAATTAACAGTTAGACGTTTTTTTCAGTTCATCGTGCCCTTCACTTTCAGCCCGTCATCATTTGCTCCGTCCATCTGTTCATACCCGTGTTCATTGCACGATGTTGCCACAACCGCCGACACACACAACACCGAGCAGCCGTCACGTGCGGGAAGCGAACGTAGCCCGGCCCGAAAATAACGTCGTCGCCAATCAACCGGGTCCCACCACATTACGCTTCGAAGAACAGCCGATAACGTCTCCCCGTTCCCGGAGTTACGGCATTGAACACCGTGCCGACGGCAGCCAGCAGAGGCACGCAAAGCCGACCCATGAACACCACTCGCCTGACCAGATGTCGCTCCGGGAACGAACCTGACCGCGGTCAGCAACGTTTTGAAAGAATTGGATCTCTGACCATCACCTAATCGAGCGAATCTGCCTGCGCCAAATCTGAAGACTGCTGCTTCAGATATGTTCGATCGCCGCAGCACAGAAGAAAAACACAGTGAATGGATAAAGCAAAATGTTCATCAACTGGGCAGATCACCCGGATGAAAGTACCAGTCTCAACGCATTTGCGAAAGCTTTAGTCCGTTCAGCGACAGCAGCACAGCGCACGCGTCCTCTTATTACGTCATTTTTCTCGACATCTGATTACGTTCTTCAACTGCACCCAGGGAGCGGAGCAGCATCGAGCACGACAGCGGGCAGGTTACAGGACCGTTGCGATTTAATCACGGATGGTCAAACATCAGGCCGTTCACCGACCGCCGTCAGCCCAGCGTTCACATACTTTTCTCAGTCGACGCGAACATTTGATCCTGAATTACAGTCCCAAAACTCACCGCGCAGCACAGTTGGTCGCTCAGTGTTGCTATTTGGTTCGCACAAACATAATTAACGCCCTCCGCCTGCGGCTCCCCGTGAAACAGAGATTATCATCATAACATCACGATTGCCCGTGAGCAACACGCCTTGAACTCCGCATTTTAACAAACCATTATTCACGCCATAGACGGCTGCAGCGTTCATATCGGTCATCATCGCATAAACATCTTCGCACTGCTACTACAAACATCAAAGTCAAACTCGATCAGTCACAATACAGCTCAAGCCACACGGTTAGCCTGGTGTCGTTCTTCGCAGTAACGTCTGATTACGAAAGCCCGCCATTTATATACTGATTTCTGCCTGGCCGCAGCTGGCATCACTGCGTGACCTCGCGAGTCCGTCACTTTTTCGTCACCGCACCATTGTTCGATCATTTGTTTTCATTCAGGCGCTCAAACTCGTTAGCAGAAATTAGTCAGCTTTGTTGCGAACCCGCCTGTCTGTATCAGGGCAATACCACGCTGACAAACCACAGACGAAACAGGCATTATCTCCGCAGTTGATTGCTTGCTGGTTTACGCCGTGCGTGACAAACATCATTCATCTTCTCGAAAGACTTGAAGTTAACTGCGCTGGCCTTTTTTCTCTGCGCAACGATCATCTCGAGATGAAGAAGAACACGTAACACCCAGCGAGCGCATCCGTTGCACTGCCAGGCTTCCACGTATTGTTCACCAGTGCTACTTTGCCACCACCCACAATAATGATCTGAGCCGCGCAGCACTTTAGTGGACAAATGCACATTGGATTACACAGCAGTGCAGCAGCGGTTCACAGTCGCTGGGTGTGGTGACACGTGTTCTTGCTCAATACTGCACCAAATCCAAAGATTATTTTATCCCTATTAATCATTTACACGAAAAAAAAAAAGGCCCAGCTTCAAAAACACCTGAGTTAACTTCAAGTCTTTCACTAAGAGAAGATAAGAATGAGTCTTTGTGTGTGGCTCCACTATACCATCACACACAGCAACATAAACCAACCCCTGCAAAACCCAATCAACTCTGCGGGATAATAATTCACCCTGCTTTCATCTTTTAATGGGTATGAAAATGTTCTAAGCATCAAACATTGCCCCTGGTTACAGACCCAAGAGCGGGTTCGCATAACCAAAGCTGACAATTTTCTGCTAGCAGGGACAGGGACGTAATTGGAAAACAAATGATCAGACAAAGTAAATTTGCGGTGGCTGAAAAAGTGGCGGACTCGCCGGGGCTCACACGAGTGGTGCCGAGCGAGCGGGGTCAGTGCACATGACAGGAATCCCAATATATAAATGGCAGGCTTTCCGCCCCAATCCAATTTGATTTTCTACGAAACACACAGACGCAGAGGTTTAGCCGATGGGCAAGCCCAGGCCGGCGTTGTGATGATCTGAAGGTTTGACTTTGATGTTTTGCCCAAGTCCATTAGCGAGTCTGGAGATGTTTATACGTGTGTGGGAATGTAAGACTGATACGTACGTCTATGTCAGTGAGTGTGGTTTTTATTTTATTAAAAATGCAGGTTCAGAACATTGTTTGATTTATGCTCACGGTTGAAAATCATGAAGAATCTTCTTCTCTTGATGTTTTTCTTATAATCAGTAAATCTCTCTATTTCCCTTACCAGAGCCACAGAGCTATGGAGAGGCGTTATAGAATTATACTCTTTGTACACTTGAACCAAATATAACCCCACTGAAAACTGATAACTGTGCTGCACTGATGAGAGTTTTTTTGGAGTTTGCTTGAAATTCAAGTTAAATATTTCACTTTTTGATCAACTAGGAAAAAGTATACTCTGTAGACGCTGCATCTGACAGCAGTCCCAGTGAGGGGGAACAGCCTGTGCTTTCATGCTGATATCCATGGTGTTAAATCCTGTCTTTAGTCCATATAACCTGCCCAGCTGTCATTAATGATGCTGCTCCGCTCCTAAAAGACAGTTAGAGGAGCATGTCTCTGAATGTAAAAGAAAAATATTTGACATATTAAGAAGTTTAATAGCGTATGCCTTTTATTGCTACTGTCATACTGAATGAGCTAAAGCTTTCTGGAAGTGCGTTTGCAAAGGACTAGTGTTACTTTCATCAGGTGATCTGCAGATTGTTGAGAACATTTTTTGCTTTTTTATCCATTCCTGTGTTTTTTCTGCTTCTGTGCCTGCGACAGTCCGGCCCATGCTTGTGAACGCTGTATCTCTGGAAAGCCTTGAGGAATTTTCTTCAAATTTGGCACAAACGTTCACTCGGACTCAAGGATTAACTGATTAAAATTTGATGGTTAAAGGTCAAAGGTCAAGGTCACTGTGACCTCACAAAACACGTTTTTGGCCATAATTCAAGAATTCGTTTCGCTAGATTTTGACAACATTTTTAAACAAACGTCTAGTGGAATAAAATGGTGACATTTTATATCCATAAGGTCAAAGGTCAACTTTACTGTTACCTCTGCAAAAACACTTGTCTGGCTGTTATTCAATGCCATAACTCAGGAACAGAAGGGGAGACTGATTATCAGCTTTATTTGCTAAGCATTTAATGTATATGAGTCAGGACAGACTGGTTGGCGAAGGTGCACAACCTCCAGACAGTTAAACATTATTTTCTCGGGCCAGAACACGTTCTCACTTCCACACATGGCCTAGAAACTGCTCAGTGTTATGTAGTATAATCAACACTGTTTAATAACTAACATCATTACAGTGAAACTGCAGGCAGTGAACCAAGATGAGATGGAGGCAAATGAGTGACAAGATAGAAAGTAAGAGACACGATGAACAAGAAAAAAACACGTCCTGTATAACTGTTAATTTTGTATTAAATTGCTCATTAGAATATTACAGTTCATATCATAGCAATCAGTGTGTGTAATACAGACGCATCAAGAAATATGACAACCTAAAATCATATCTGCCACGTCTGTGATTGGTGAATAATATTCTGTATTTTGTCGAAGACTGTGATCCTCTGATAGAAAATAATACCTGGTGAATCCAACTCTGCTTGTAATTTATTTTTCTTATTTCAGAGGCTGAATGATTTCTGTCTTCCTTTGTCATGAAAAATGCCTGCCTGGATAAAGGCAGGGTAATTTTGGCGAGGAACTAATATGGCTGCAGATTGCCGCGACATTCGGCTCATATGTTCATGTTTGCCACAGGATGAGTTGTGATTACTTTGATTGATTCCTTGGCTATTTTTTTCTCAGGTCAGTACTTTAACTTATCAGCTGAAATATCTCACCAACTTCTGCATAAATGGCTTAACCTTTGATTTTCCTCCTGCGCCACCATGAGGTTAACATTTGTGCACTTTGGTTTATGATCAAAGACCTGGAAACATAATGAACTAAACTAAAATAAACTGAAACTCAAGATGTAGATCAATGCAAACGTCTTCCCTGCTAAATCTGCTTAAAGCCTCAAAGAACCACTGGCATGACTGTTGTTTAAATCCCTCTTCTAGGTTATTTTTGAGAAATTTGGGTGGGAGTTCTTGTCATCAGATTTAATGAGGAGGTGCACTAAAATATAAGTAATGAAGAGGAGGGCTTTACTTTTTCAAAAAACATGAAACATAAGCCTAAATATAGCCCCAATCCCCAGCCCAGTAATTTTTGTACATTTATTTATACAACCACATTCACAGCAGTGTGCAGTGTTTCAGCAAAATCAGCAATTCTCAATATGCTATGCAAATGTGTTTCATAAAATGCAGAGGCTGGGGAGTGATTCATTCATCTCATGAGGTCCTCTTATAATACTCGTCCCACAGGAGTGGAACTTTTAGTTCATTTAGCCCTTACTGTAACTGACAATCTGACCCCAATCAGAAATATTACAGCTTGTTGAACTCCAGTGTATCCAACATTCAGTGTTCATTCGATGTGACGGTTGCAGGTACACCAGGTAGGAAATAGCGGCCACAGCCAGCGAGTCAGCTTTCATCAGAATCAGCGGCCTAATCGCCACAGACACGAGTAAATCGAAAGTCATTCTGTTGAATTGTGCATCCCGAGCTGAAGGATGCGTTGTCCTGCTGCCAGTGATTATACAGTAAATGTCCTGTTGGTGTGCTAACCTGTGCAGCCAGTTATTAAAGAGTGTGTGCTGGTTGTTTGCCAGGTTGAGTTCCATGAAGCCTCTCAGTGGTATTGATCTCATGTTGGTCTCCCATTGTAACAGGCTTCTCTTCTTTTTTTCTTACCTACTGATGGATTCAAATCAGCATTGATCTGATCCCGTCTCTTTTGAATTTAGGTCAGCACTTTCATATGCATTGATCTTTATGAAATGATCTAAGTAGCACTGTAAATATAAAAATGGTCTGATCTCTTGTTAAACTTTTTCCTAATGTCGTTCAGTTAAATAACAAGTTATATTCACTGGACTTTATATTCTCGGTAATTCTTCACTGCAACATCATAAGTCTTATTTTTGCTGGCTTTATGACCACAACCAGTCTGGCAAGGCGATCTGAATTAGCTCTTAAATCTATAAGTTATCACCCAAAGCTTCCTTGCGAGCAGCTTTCCCTCCAAGACAGATGGCATGATCCATTCATAAATGTCACAGAAACAGAGTGACTATAAAGTAGCAGACAATGTGAATACTCCCGTAAGCAGCTGTTCCGTCGTTGCTGTGACCCCATTTCAATATGTTGTGTCCATTGAGAAGTGACACGTCTTAATGTAGTGCCGACGCTCGCTGTGGAGCGTGGAGAATTGACGGGATTAATGCAACAACGCGATGTTGTGTGAGATCCCTTTTCAGTCACGGTGTGAAATCAGCCAAAACACAATCGCAGCCTGGTGTGGTGTTAAAGTTATGTTTACTGTAAACACAGAACTCACAGAAAAACCTTATTTCTTCCAATTT
Source organism: Lates japonicus (assembly GCA_033238685.1). NCBI lineage: Eukaryota > Metazoa > Chordata > Actinopteri > Centropomidae > Lates > Lates japonicus. Next base: position 4,974 of record BRZM01001589.1, on the reverse strand, counting down.
AAAACATATTCCCCTGCAGCGTGTTGGTGGTTTTAACCTTTTATTTTGTTTCTGGAAAGTGTTCTTTTCCTTGTTTTTTTAACAGTACGAGCTCTAACCTTAATGTTGACTCTAACCCAGCAGCAGGATACAACCTTTATCCAAGCTTGGCATCACTGAATTTCAAATGAAAAGATAGCGGCCATCAAATGCCGCCTCTTCCACAGTTATCCATCTTTTCCTCCCTTCATTTCTCCCAGCCTTGTATCACAATGCTGTGGTATTTAAGGAGCTAATCCACAGATTTCTCTAAAGGCAGCCGTGTCACTCTAAAGAGCACCCTAACAGGAGGGGGTAAGGGTGCGTGCACGCACATCACATATGTGTGTCTTTGTGTTTGCACATATCCTCTACTCTACAGTCTGAGCAAGGAGGAAGACTGACCTTTTAACAATTATCATGGGACAATCAGAACCTTTCAGCTGAGCCTGTGAAGCCATCCTCTCCACCTCCCTCCTCTTCTACCCCTGCACACACCTCGCACTCGTGCATTGTGGACCACCCCTTATCTGTGCTCTTGCTGAGGTATTTTGTTGCCTCCTCCCACACCACCCCTGGGTTTATAAGGACAAGAGTGGACAGATAGAAAGACCGGAGGTTAAGTGAGGATTAGGAATGGCTATCATTAATTTGAGATATAAGCAGTCTGTCTGGCTCTACTGCTGCTGCATCTCCATCACACCCACATACGCATTTTTTGCTTGTATTGCCGGCAGCCATGGAGTTCAGACTACTTTCTTGTTGCTGGATGATCCCTCCTTGAAACTGTTGAAACCTGCATGTTAACACAGAACAATTAAGCGTCCACTCACATCAACACATCAACAACATTTCTTCCTCACCAAGCTCCACACAGCTGCTGTTAGCCACCGCTCGCTAAAGACAAAGCTGCTGCTTCTCAAGGACTTTCCAGCACTCAAGGTGTGCACGGAGCAGAGCACTTAAAGTCCTGAACACAGTTTAGTTTCTGTCCAATGTCCAAGTGTTTATTGCACACAACACACATTGATTAATGGTGTTTATGTGCAGATGGGGGACAAATTAAAGGAAAAACCTGAAACATAATGAATGCAGATGGTTCCACACAGGTGTGCTGCATTGTATAATTAAGCAGTTAACATCCAGTCATGCTCTGTGGCATGTATAAAGACACTGAGCAGGCCCAGCTGATTGATTTTTGTATCAAGATGGAAAGAGGAAGAGATCTAAGTGACTTTGAAAGAGGGCTCACTGTCAGGGCACGGATGGCAGTCAGTCACAAAGACCGCTCAACTGGCTTTTCATTTAATTTGTCGCCTGTCTGTATGTCTGTCATGGTCTGACAGGGATCTAGATACACGGTCCGAGATCAGAAACATCATGAAAAAATGATAGATTAGCCAGACTGCGCACTAAGGCAGTGTTAACAGTCTGAATCAGACATTTGTGCTGGGTATTAGTTATTTTCTTTCAGTGAAAAGGACGGTAACTGGGGAACGTTGTAGCTGGTATTAGCATCCGGGAACATTTGCAAAACTTGTTCTTTGATTAATTCAAAACAGAATTTTATTCAGATCGTGGCTCTGACTCTTCTTAGTTTCTCACTGTGTGTGAGTTCATCTTTACACTCTCCTTTTAGGCCTGTTGTTGGCTGATACCAACTCCTTTTACCAGCTTTTACACTGAAAACAGACACTTACTAGTAACACATCAGTTACAGGCCTTAAAACGAAAACAATGAGGCTGAGGAGCTTTAAAACTCTCCCTCTGAGACGATACAGAGATGGGTGATAATTCTCTGCAGGTTCGTCACCAAGAGCGACCTCCTCTCACGTTACACGTGGGCATTTGATCCATTGTTAGTATAAAAATATTGATCAGTGCAGCTTTAAATGCATTACGATGCAGTTGATTTACCCATCTCTGAAAACACTCACGGTGCTTTATTTTTAGCCTGTAAACATTCAGGATATTAAGTGGAAATCGAACTCCAAGGTTCGAGCGACTTGAAACGCCCCCTGGTAAACCACACAGAAACACTGGCTTGTTGCGAAGGCCAGCAGCGAGCCTCGCCATGCCTCATTGTGCCTGCCTCGAGCACGATGGCGTACCGGCAACTAGACGCGCATTCATATACACCAGCCCTCCAGGGCCCATTATTCCATGTAGCTACCCAGCTGGATGAAGCAGAGGAATAAGAGGCAGAGAGAGAGGAGGAGTGGGAGAAAGCAGCCACACACATTTTCCATTGCCTTTGAACCTTCATAATGAAACTGACTCCTTGAAGTTTTAATGAAAGCAACAATTTACCATTCCCTTTTTCTCCCTGGGCTGCTGGAGCTTATGTTGCTTAGACTGAATCTCTAAAAAAAAAATAAAAGAAAAAACTGCAGCCTCCTTTAATCTTCTTTATGCCGGCTGCGAGAGGTGCTCTCATGCATTTAAATGGGGCCATCCCATGGGCACTCATGACAGCAGGGGTATTGACAGGGGCTGCAGGTGAGCCATCGGGGCTATATTTCACTGACCAACCAGGCGAGCCAGTGGCCATCGGTTTCAGGCAGCATCTCCCCCCGGTCTTATCTCTGATATCGAAGACCACTATTTCTTTCTCCACCGCCTCGACTCCCCACACACACACACACACACACGCCCATTACTTGTATAGAACCTGCCAGTATCCCTTCCCTCCATCTTTTTCCATCCTCTAAGTGACCTGGGCCTGTCAGGTAGATGGACAGTCCTTTGGCACGGCGCTCCTCGTGCCTGTGAACGCCTCTGGAAGTGAGATTGAGTGGCACAGTTAAACCTGACCTCACCTGCTCCGTCTGAGGGGAAAAGATGAGGTTAGGTGTGTGTAGAGGTTGTGTCAGTGTGTGTCTGGTGGTGTCACAACATGTAGCGCTGTGTGCACCGTCCTGTAGAGGAATAAATATGGGCTTCTGACTGCTTTTTGGGAATGGCCTCCTCTAATGCTTTGCAGCTGTGTACTTTTTAACATTTTTCCCTGCTGTGGCTTAATAGAACGCTGTCACCTTTCCTTCAACGCCTACTCAGGGTCACCTGCTCTGTGTGTGTGTGTGTTGCATGTGTGTGTGCATTTTTTCACCGGTGTTCAGGTCAATCCTACTGCTAGGCCTTGATCCCACTTTTATCACCGCGGGCTGAGAGGCAAACACAGGAGAGGGAGATGCTACTCAGAGACATGACAACAATACTGAAAAGATCGTGCTACGTTTTAGCAGAAATTAGCAGCACTTGGCTCAGACCAGTAGATGCTGCTCTGGTCTACATGTTAGATCAACTCAGAGAAGAGAAAGCAGCACGGGGAAGAACTGCCTTTGTTCTGTGTGTGGCAGTGGCACACACCTGCACTTCAGACACATGCTGAGACATATCTGATTTCAGAGGCTCAGTTGTACCAGGCTCAGCACTGCTGAGACCCATGTGGATTCAGACTACTCCCCTACCTTTCTTCCACTTCTCTCTCGCTGTCAGCAGTTGGAAAAAGAAGCGCAGGCCCTTTTTTTTAATAATAGGAGCATGAACCATGCATTCTGCTCGTAGCCATGCCGGCGGCCTAGCTCCGGGGATGGCAGTGTTGGTTTGTTGGTCTGTCGAACAATCCAACACTCAGATATCTCAACAACCAGCAGATGGACTGCCTTGAAGTTTTGTACAGACATTCATGTTTCCAACTGAACTGACTTTGGTGATGACTTTTGTCATTGCCTGGTTGGAAAACTGGAAATGTTACACATACAGACACGTCCTTTGAGGGATATGTTTCCAAAACTACAAGATGGATTGCCGCAAAGTTTGGCGACTCCTTAACTCTTCATCTAGCGCCATCATCACTCAAGACATTTCATTTCTCCACCAGTTTGGTTTAAAAAAGCTGCATATTTAATGACGTTCCCATCAGCCTCGGCTGTACCTTGTGTTTAGTGCTAATTAGCATATGATAGCATGCTAACATGCTAAATTAAGATGTAGAACAAGGTAACCAGAAGCTGTTAGCATCATTAATGACCGTGTTAGCATGCTAATGTTAGCGTTTAGTTCAAAGCAGCGCTGTACCTAAGTGCAGCCTCACAGAGCTGCTTTCATACTCTGTCAGTCCTGTTTGATGTTCAGTCTGAACAGAGAAAGATATGCAGGGGAGGATTTTAGAGCCGTTGTTCATGTCATAGTTCAAAGGGACTCAGAATTCATTGGCTGACGTCTGCCGTGTGCTTTTCATGGATTACACACTCGTACACATCCTCAGTCTTTTCTGGTGATTGTACTTGGCTGCTCGTCCTGCCAGCGCCCACTGCCCCACCAGATGTCTGGCATGTTATTTAGAGGGACCATATGGTAGCCAGCGCTGATGCAGGGCTTTACATACCAAGTCCTCAGTGTGGCAGGAGAGTGCTAAACACTTCTCGTGATGAGCATATGTCCTGTTGGATGTCTTTTGAAGGAGGGAGGCTTTTCAGAAACGCTGGGGTTTGGATCTAAAATTTACTGGGAAGTGGAGTGAAGCCTAATTTTTATTATTTTGGATTAAATAAGCAGACTGGATTTAAGGTTGCTGTCCATAAAGAGACTTAAAATGTCTTGGTATTGCTTTGTTTAAACACACACAGTTTAAAGTTGTGGCACACACATGCACTGTAATCAAAATGGAGGCCCTCGGAGAAACTAAAATGCATCTAACTAATGAGAAAAAAATTGCTTATCACTTATGGAGGGAAAATATTTATGACTCTTCATTACAATATGCTGCTCTCTAATGCATGGATGTCTCGGAGCCACAGTAGCTGTGTGTAGTCGACTCTGTCCCTCTTCCCGGCACTTTGATGCGCAGCCATGGGTTTGATGGGAAATATTTTTCCCTGGGAGGGTGTTTGAGAGCTGGCACTGGTCGTCTGCTGCAGTGGCCGCTGTGGTAAATAACATATGGGCTTGTTA
>BRZM01001587.1:132263-153838 GCA_033238685.1 Lates japonicus | reverse complement strand
GGGGGTGGTTCCTCTGGTGGATGACTAATGACTTTGTGCTTGTGTGTGTGTGTGTGTGTGTGTGAAGGTGGGGAGTCTGTGGTGGTATGTGTGTAAGTGTGCGAGATGGAAAGAGGTTTTCCTTATTTGCTCAGACTTACTTTCCAGGAGATGGATGTGCTCATGTATGTTAATGCACACACCAGAACAAGTTTAAATGACCTGTTGAATAAAGTCAGTTCACTTTTACGGGCAGGTGAGGAGAAACAACAGTGGCAGAAATAAAGTGGTTTGTCTGAATGTGTTAACCTGTAAGCTTACATTCTACACCCAAACATGGACTAAACTGGACTAATGCTACCGTGTACGACTGCCATCCATCCCTCCGTAAGGCAAACAGTACATTCAGATTTGTCACTGTCAAATATGTAATTCCAGCAGCAGTCAAAGTAAATTGCCCAGCCTCCCACGGTACTTTATTAATGATTCACAAATCACGGTGGAGCAGAAAATAGGTCCACACGTGCCCCAGTGTGTGTTCAGGCCGTGGCATGTGTCATTTTTCACCATGGCTCTCTCACACGGATTGATTCCTATGAAAAATGTGACACGTCAGTGGTGATTGTGTGTGTGTAGTATGAACGAGTAAATATGTGTTAAATTAGCACATGCATTTGTTCATGTGTGACTGTTTATGATTGGGTCTTTACATTGCCTCTCGTGAAATATGTTGTATCAATTAAAATAATTTAGAAAGTTAGGGGAACTACTGATATCTACAATCAGGGAGCATACCTTTATTAGACAAATTTTCAAAGGTAGGTACATACATTTTCCAATTTGGTCCTTCACAAATGACTATATACAGTCTATATATATAAAATAAAGAGGCAAAGACAACCTTTTTTTTTTTTTACAACCAACACAAGTCTCCTTATGCTTCCTTGACATGACAGTATTGGTTTGGGTATCAGCTGTTAAAAATATCACCTATCCACGCAAGTCTACACAATCTCAACCAATGTTGTAATGGTTTATGGTCAACAAATATATACAGCTGCAGCTGTTTTTGTTAATGTATAGCAGAGAGAAGTACTTGTCCTTGAGATGCAGTAATTTGTCCTTCAAACTCACCAAGGATCAGGATCATCTTAGCTGCACACACAGTACCAGCTGTCTTGGCAACATTTCTAAGCTGTTGGTTATGATATTTGGCAGGCGGTTGGTCACGCACACAAGGTTTACAGATTGGGGGAAAAAAAGTATTTGGAGAAGTGTGTCTTGTCTCAGCAGTATGTAAACAGACAGTAACATGAGACATCCCATTATCTTTGTATGCTGAAAAGTGAGCTCTAATATCTAAGAAATCTTTTAGATATGATCACTTAGCACTTAATAAGGAACTCCATACTGGGCCATACTTGGAGCTTCAGCCTCCTTGTTTCCCACATCTCTCTGGACTTCATCATGAGTTTGCCACTGAGTGACGGTAATACAGTCATGCACACAGTTGTAGACCGGATGTCAGAGCTTGCACACTTCCTGCTACTACCTAAATTACCCTCTGATGAGAGTACTGCTGAACTTAAGTTACAACACGTCGTCCTACCTGCATGGCCTCCCAGAGAGAAACCTGGTCTCTGACTGGGGCCCCAGTTCAATTTTGCAGCCTCCTGGGAGCTTCAGCTAGCCTCTCCTCCAGGTTCCACCCCTATACCAACAGCCAGATTGGGTCTGTCTCCCCTCACAGAGCCCTGTCCCCTCATCCAAACAACTTCTGTGGATGGAGTGCGCACACAGCAATCTTCCCTGTTCGTCCATCGGCCTGTCTCATTTCCAGTGCACCTACCCCTGCAGCGGGTCGCCTCAGTCTCCCTAGGGCCAAGGAAAGTCCTCAAAATCGCCATTATCACCAACTCTCTTGTCATTTTAGTCCCTTTGGACCCTAACGTGGTCCTCTGCTGTTGTAGCCACTCTTCCTAAAGATTGTAGTGCACTCTGAGATGCTTTTCTGCTCACCACACATGTAAAGAGTGGTTATTTGAGTTACCATAGCTTTCTGTTAGCTCCAACCAGTCTGGCCACTCTCCCCTGACCTTTCTTAGCAACAACTGCTGAAATGCCACTCACTGGCACCAACAACCACATTACAATCAAAGTCACTGAGACCACATTTTTCCTCCATTTTGGAATTTGATGTGAACATTGACTGACACTCTTGACCTGTATCTGTATATTTTGACATTTTGAACTTGTGTGAAAACCACAACGGTTAAAATATGTTAATGAGGGACATACTACATGTACTCATTTAATCAATGATAAATATAAAAATACTGAGTGGCACAGTTTTAATAATGAAAATAAAAGCAGGAAATAAAGTATTTGCTATTTATTCCACAGAAAAACTGCAAATTATTTTTGTAAATCATGTTTCATTTTGAAGTAGTCTTATATAGCTATAAAAAACGCAGCCATGGTTTTAAGTGACTCACACCATTAATACACTGTATTATTAAGTGATGCAGTGCCTTTTACTTTGAATTCCCAGGCCTGTGCTCTGTGAGTAATGATGGACTGTTGTCTGCTGTTTCCCTCTTGGGGGAGGTATCTTGGATAAACCTCTCACTGAACTCCATTAGTTGCAAAAGCTCTCTGCTTAGTGTCAGCTCAGTTATATACGGTGCGGATTTGTTTTATGTTTATACTTAATCGATGAGCATGGCTTTATGTGACATCTACTTTTATCAGACACAAACTCTGCCTCTCAGGGAAATTAAACTCTGGGACTGTTGGGCTGATTGCTGTCAATGGAGTGCTGGCATTTAAGCAGGAATGCCATTCACATTTTATATGTGTTTAGATCTTGTCAGGGTAGTCCGATACACTTTAACATGAATGTGCACACATAATGGCTAAAATGGCTCAAGTTGCTGCCCATTTGCCTTGAAGTGCCCCTGTAGACCAACAGTATAATACAGTATTACAGATTATTGTAGATATTAATCATGTAGTCACAGTTATTGTAGGTGGTGCAGCTAAGCTTATTCTAATTATTATCACACCACATTATTGCTAATAAACAAAATAAAAACCTGTTGTTAAGATTTAAACGTGACTGCAGTGAACACACTGTGTGTGTGTGTGTGAGACTTTTCATGAGGCTGACATATTTGCTAAACCACCTCTGCATGTGTCATGGATTTCTACAGCAGTTCATCCATCTGTGTTCTTTTTTGCTTCTGTTGGTAAAATCCCATGACTTCCTAAAGCCAAGAGCAACTTAATAGGTTAATGCTACAACAACAGAGCAGTCAGTCTGACAGACAGGCTGAATCAAAGTGGAATCATACACCACAGACATTTTTCAGAATCCCTGGCCGGCCCATAAGTTGCTGTGATGTCAACGTCTACTTGTCACACCCATGGCTACTCTCAGTGGTAATGCGATGAAAAAAATCCGCTGCAACCACTGACCACACTTCCAACTGCAAACAAAGCCAATTATTACTCTCTGCATTCAGAATTTTTAATCCATGGAGGATTTATGGTTGCAAAACTGTCACAAAGTCGAGAAAAGCATAAGTATAATACCGACCCAGTGATTAGCTGGTTAAATGTTTTAAACTAAATCTTCAGGAAACTGTGGAAGGAACTTCTACTCTGGTGATCAACCTCTGGCACACATTTGCAATTTCACCATGGAGCAGAAGCAGCACTGTGTAGAAGTCTGTGGGGATCTCCATCAACATGGGTCAAATTGTCGATGCCAAGCTCTACTGCACCATTCTGAGGCGTCTGAGGGAAGACATTCAGCATGGATGACCTGAACAATGGCAACTGGAGCTCCATCATGATAACACGCCCGATCGTTCCCACTTCATGCTCAAGTTTTTCGCCCACACCAACACAATCCTTGCTCCCCACCTGGCCCTGCTTTCTGAATTTTGCTCCCTTTGATGTCTTTCTCTTCCCCAGAGTGGAATTCGAGCTGAAGGGTCACCGTTTTGACACAGTGGAGGAGATCCAGCGCAGGTCACAGATGTTTGTTTATGCGGTTACAGAGCTGTACTTCCAGGGAGATTTCCAATCGTGGCAGAATCACTGGGAGCTGTGCATTGCTGCACAAGGACTTTTTGATTGTATCTCAGAATAACAGACACCTACTGCAGGAAATCAAATTAAAATAGCATGAATCTGCATGTAGTATTGCTGCTAGGTTTACATTATTGCCTAATAAAATAATTACACATAGCCTGATAATATGTTTACCTGAAAAATCCTTGCTAGTGATGGATTTAAATATATTAACTTGAAAACAAGTCTTTTTCTACTGCTGCTTTTAATGTGTACATTTTCAGTGAGGTCTACCTTTGTTATTTCATATTTATGTATAAACCTTATTTAATTTGGTAATCTCACTGAGATTGTCCGTTTTTTTTTTGTTTTTTTTAATGAACCACTGCTCAAAATGTCTCTACACGTCTCTGCAAGTTGAGATTGTTTTTAACAGTGATGGATTAGTTTTGACATCTTGTGTTTGTGCTACAACCAGCACTGCACAAAAATACATACAAAAAACATTTTAAAAGTCTCTCAGTGGGACCAATAAAATATTAATGGGCACAAATGTGTTCAGATGCTGTACGTTGATCCAAAAAACCTCTTTTCTACCCACAGCGAGCAAATATGAGAAAATTGTTCTGTAGCTGCACCAATAATATCGTCACACTCAAATAAATCCACCTGCACTTCTCTGCATCCGAAACCCAATTTCAGGAGACATCTTTCTCAATTTATGTCTCTGAAGCAGCGTCAGGGTCCTTCTGCAAACTGTGTCACATTTACATAGTCCCCAAAGGATTCCAACGGATGTGACACCAAGATTTCTCACTGAAGCCAATACATTTTTAAAAAGCCACAATTATTGTCCTCTTATGATGCTATCAAAAATTGGGAAAGTCATTCATCTAATGCTGTAAATGAGTGGGGAAAGAAGGAATGGGAGGAAAAGTGCAGAAAAAAACAGAGCAAGGATTTAATTGGCTCTAGTGTAGTGAGGAAGTGTGGATTTATTTATCATTATGTTCCAGGAGCCTCCTTCCATCCATCCTTCCTTCCTTCCCCCAGCCCCATCTCCCCTTCCTCTCGTCCTCTTTTTCTTCCACATCCATGCTTTATGTACACAATCAATTATTCAGCATGCAGTTTTCGCAAACCACTCTGCCACTTGCATGCCTCGTTGTAGCTTCAAATAAACAGCTGCTGTAGGCTGCAGACAGCATCAGAGCTATAGCTTACTCTTCTGTTCTGAGACACCATAGGACATTTGCCAAGGTTGTATTCTGTCTCTCAAGGCTGTTTATTGATTAGAACTACTCTTGTCCACCAATGCTTTTAGGAAAATAAAGCAAGATTGCCTGTAAACATCTGAGATTCTTGTGAAATTAAATTGCAAATTTTTAAATGAAAATATTTTTGGGAAATTGAAATTTTACCATTCTCTTACAGCACAAATGGGTGTGAATTTTACAAATAGTCAAATGTTTGCTGTGGAAAAATTGTATAAATGTACTTTTCTAGACTTATAGGAGCTTCCTGTTGTCAGTTTCAGTTTTAGTGTGATTTTTAATGGAATTACTTTAGATGCATCATTGCATGTAATTATGTTTCCATCCATCCACTGCACTGCTGTCACAGTGATACTTTCTTATTTCCTTCAATCTGTATATATGACTGAGAATGTAAGATTTCTCCATGAAAGATATAGCTCAGGAAATCTGCTTCCTCAAATGACTTTGTCTACCACACAGAGAGGTCAGAGTTCAGTGTCAGCCACAAAACAACATATCCAAATTTCTGTCTGTACAGTCTCTGCAAGTCCCTGCTCTGGACTTCACCCTGCTGAAACATGTATTTTTCAGACTGCTTGGCTGGAGCTGTCAGTTGTACAGAGGCTAATTTTTCAACAGCAGAGGTGAACAACACCAATTCAGATGATCCAGGAAGGAATAGGAACAATACCAAGCAGTGTAATCACATCTCACCAGCTTGCATCAGGTCGCAATTCTGCACTGTTGAAATGAGAGGAAGTAAAAATAGCTGCAGGAAGATGAAAGAGGGCAGAACATGGGTAAAAATGGAATACAAGAGACGCGCCTCCAATTCCTGAAATAGATGGAGTGAAAATAATTAAGATCACAGACTCCTTTAGCAATGTCACACTGTTTCCTGTGGTGACAGCTATGAATTTCAAGAGCACTAACAACACTTTTGCCACTTACTTCAACCAGTTGTATCCTTGTGTGTGTGTGTGTGTGTGTGTGTGTGTTGTGCAATGCGTATGTGTGCTCCTGCAGACATGTACTTCTGTTCTGTGGGACTTTATGATTTCACTACTTACACACCACACAAAGTTCACTTAAGACCATATGTTTTAAGTATTATAAATAAAAGAAGTGATGCCGAAAAAGGCCCAGTAAAAATGTAATGTGAAAGTTGCATTTTAATATTGGAGCTGGTTGAGATAATTTTTTATTAGTTATAGTTATTCTTGTGTAACACCAATGTTGTATTTGTAAAAATCTCAATCTAAAAACTCTGCTATGTGTGGTATGTAGGTATTTGCAAAGTCTGATAACTGGAAATATTCAAATACTGTATCACAGTTTTGAGGCAGTTGTACTTTATTTGACCAAATGTACTCTTACTTTCCATCGCTGGTGTTTAGAATGTGGCTGTTAGAGTTCTACAACAGTGCAGAATTAAAAACAGAAAGTATCCATCATCTGCTGGCCAGCCAACCAACAGCAACTTGTAGTTACTAATTTGTTACTGTTTACAAAAACATCCTTGTTGGGGATGAAATTTTATGAATGCAGCTTTAACTTACTACCTAAGTCTACTCATCTATTTGTACATTTCTTCTATATGAATCAATGCACATTTAATACGACTGTGAACATTAGTCTGGAGTGGCCCCTGATACTGTATTCTAATCCACCTCCTACCTAGGTTTTTCATTTGCCTGCAACAGTATCTGCAGTATCCATACAGTCTCTCTCTCTGCAGAGGGGTTTCCCAGCATTGGCATTCCCTCGCTCTCTTATCTCTCCTCTGCTGCTGATACAGGGCAACCAGGATTACACTTTTAACCCAGTCCAAGATGGGTGCCTCCAGCTGCCAGCTCAGGCTCCCTCTCTCTCTTTTTTCTGCCTCTCTCACGCGCTGTGCTGTGTCTGTGCAGGCGTGAAAGGGAGAGAGCGAGTTAGGCTTTAAAAAATACATGACCCTGGAGAAAGGATGACACTCCAGTCAGCGTTTCTGCAACCGTCAAACTGTGTGCAAAGAGATTTACTATCATCCACTACGTGACAGCTGAAACTGCCAATTAAGGCAGACATTCCATCTGGCACTTTAGATAAGTAAAAGTGCTGATCGTTTTCAAGGCAAACTTCATTGGATTCACATAGAAACTAAGTCAAGGATGCAATGCTTTTTTAATATAGGCCTAAAGGAAACCTCACCGCATTTTCTGCTGCAATGTTCTGCTCAGTAATGTGTCACTGTTTGTGCAAAGATGTATAATGTTGATGCACATGTTGAAAAAGAACTTTATTGTAGATGCCAAGATGTAGGTCTGATTTAAAATGACATCTACAGAGCACAGACGAGACATATTGTTTCAGCATTCAGAGGTCAAAGGAAGTCCCGCTGAACCCTGGTAAAATCAATAATTTATTACAGTTCCAGTACATATAAAGGTCTTCTTACATAATTTAGCATTAAACTGACTGGAGTAACCCAGATTCTTGGAATATTCCAACATGGAAACATTTTCAACAGACTAGTGCAGTAGGAGGCGATATTTTGGCTGGGAAGGAACAGCTCTGTTCATTTTCTGCACAGACAATGATATGAAAGATGAGCAGTTGTTTATTACAGCATGTGGTTCATTAACTAAAGTACAAAATTAAAGTACGCGCATGTGGGCATAAAAACCTGAAAAGCACAACCCTAAAGTTAGCAAGAAATATCCAATTACCACCTTGAAATTGTGACACCTAACAACTGCGCTGAGGACAACATGAAGAGCTCTTAACACTCCTACACACTTAACATTGTTAGTTTTATACCTGTATTAATTAATATTTTCTAGCCATTTGGCAGTCCAGTCTTTCTAATGTCAATATTCACTATCCTTTTAGCTCTGTTTTGGTCTCTACCTGAGCCAAACAGCAGCTAACGACAATCGTTTTGTCTTTCGGCATGATGCTAAGCAGGTAAAGTCGCTGCTGCTGGATATAACGTTGATGAGAGCTGTGAGACTGAACCAAAACATGCAGACTGTTAAACAACAAGAAGAGATTAAAAAAACTAGAATATGGCTGGACTGTGTAATTTATGAAACCTACCGGGGTGTCGGTAGTTTCCACTTTAGCTGTGCACATTCCCACAGTGGGCATGCAGTCATGCAGTTCTCAACAGGCAGGCAGAATTCTGCAGACACCTGACAGTGAAGCTTAGAGTGTCGGAGCAGGCAAACACCAATGAGTGGCACTCCTTCATGATGTAAGAGAAACTGTTCATGCAAATCATTTTGACAGAGTGATGGCCAATGGTGTAACTTCATCATCCAGCCAACTCTGTCACCCTGCAGTTACACTCCAGCCAAAAACTGTGAGCTGACAGAGGCTAAAACACTTCATAGACTGAGAGAAAGTGCAGTGTTGGGAGAGGTTTCTGTGGGATGGTGCCATTAGGGAGCTATTTTACATTACAGGGTAATTTGATATTTAGTAAAATTTAGGATAATGTTCATGTTAAATTGTTTTCGGCTACATTAGCATTCTGTTCAAACTAATGTCCGATCTAAGATTCAGATATCCATTTTCAAAAATATTCCTTACCTGTAATAGCATTGTTTTGTATTCCTAATAAATTTAGTATTATGTTATTGTTTTATTTATCCCATAACCCTTTTTTAAAACTTGTTTTATGTTTCTGTTGTAGCAGTTTTAATCGAGGAGGCAACAAAAAAAAAATCTGATACTGTAGAGGCACCAGATATTTCAGTACAGTGGCTCAGGTTTGTTTTGAAAAGAGTCAGTGAAAGCTGAGACCTTCATCCGTTCTGACGACAACATACTGTATATCCTCAGTAACCTTTCATTCACAGCTGTCTGCGCTCACAACCAGACACATGCTCAAAGAATCTTTCACGCTATTACTTGGCCTATGGCTCCTCCTTTTTCCTCTTCTGTTTCTCCTGCCTCTGTTCATGTTATTTGTTGATGTAACTGTACATGCATACATAGTGCATACTCAAACAGTAACCAAGAATGGACCACACACACCCACACACACAAGCAGATGGCATGTGAGTGTGTGTTTGCATACTGTCTGTGAATATTTGAAAGATTATGCATGGGTTGCCATGGTGACACAAAATCCTCTGTCCTCCCCAACAAAGTCTAGATGTTGAGACTCAGTGTGACACTTTAATGAAGGAAGTACTCTTCACATAATGAAAATGGAGCATAGGAATGAAGAAAAAGAAGAGGGGAGGCAATGAATTTGCATAGACAGAAATGATGAATGAAGGGCAAGTTGACCAAAAAAATTCTACAATCATACATGTCATTTTAACATGCTTTCGTGTTGTGTATTATATTGTGTGATACAGATGTTAATTGAAACTGATAATGGTTTTAATATGCCATAATATGTAGTAAAAGGTTCAGTGCTTGAGGTTTATGTGTTGTTGATATTTGTACAGAACTGATGAACACCTTTTTAACTCTCTACTCCATAATAGTCCACTTTTTTGGGATCGAATCCAAAATAGCACCACCAAAATAAGACTAATCCTGATTTTCAGTAGATAATATATCCTCTGTGAGGGATCAGAGTGTGAAGTAATTTTCTTAAATCTGGCATTTTTTTCAAAGTAGAGATCAAAGGAGATTTAAACAGGTTGTTTGTGGCATTGAAGAGAAGCAGCTTTCTGTAAGTCAGAGCTTAATGCTCCTAGCTTGTGCGCTGACACCTCTTGTCACTGTGGAACTTGGTAAAAAGCTGTGAATTTGTAAACAGAAAGCTGAATGAAGGCTGGGATAAGAACACCTGTATAATGTATCTACAAGTTTAACAAGTTTTACATTAAAGGAACTCCACTGCAGTGTGGGAGATTGTAAGATATACTCTCAGTTGGCAGTTTACTGGGTACAGCTAGCCAGGGTTTTTTACAGTACAAGACTTAGGTTCAGTGCCTAAACCAGAATGGAAAACAACTATGCTTAGAGCTCTACACAAAGTTCTCTACACACAAATTATGTGTTAATTCATTACAACACTAGATCTCCTTTCTCAATGGAGCTGCTGCATCACTGTAAATATGGTCTTAAAATGGGTGTTGTATGATAGGTTGCTTATACCTAGTATGTTGCTCAAGTTAGCAAGTGTTTTTGAGTCTGTGGCTTGTAAAACTGTTCACCAAATTCTAACCCTTTTGAAGAGTTTTTGTTGTCTAGTTTAACTCTGCAAGAGTTTCTGAAGGCTGCTGTAACATGTCTTACAAGTATCGATGAAATAAATTTACATAGTGAAATTTCTAGAAACATCTCTAGACATTTTACTGCAGAAATACAACCAGGAAGAAACACTGTCAGGTAAGAATTCCAACTGTCACAGATGATGAGCTCAAATGAGTGTATTTGTTTCACTCTTGCAATGTCTGCGTACTATGATGTAAGAACAAACTGTGTTCTGTTTGATAAATAGTAATGATTTGTCCAAAATGATGTGGCAAATGCATATTTGCACACTGCCCAACCAAACACAAATGAACCCCCAAACCACCATAGTATCTATATAAATATAATAAATATAGTCTAAAATAGGAACGCTAATCATGCCCATGAGCCACATCCAGCTCAACAGAGTCGCATCCAGCCTCTGAATATTACTGAATTCAGGAATAGTCTAGTGAGGGAGGAAAAGTATCGTACGAAACAACGCGCCTGAAAAGTAGTTTTTCTGTGCCATAGCCTGCCTTCAATCAAAATGACGATAACCTGCTGTTTCCTCATTTAACATTTCTTTATTGTTTCATGCTCATTTTATCTATAGTCGTTTTTCACAAATGTTCCTTGTTTGTCACCTTCATGTCACCAGAGGCCTGGTTGTCAATCGTTCACTTTGAATAGCTGCCTCGGCCCAGCGGCATCACTTTCCTCAATGCTAGCGGAGAATTCACTGTATGTAGCAGTGATGGACAGCTTGACAGTCTCACAAAATATAAAGCCTAAAACACGTAATTGCCCCCTATGGGGTTTAAGGCAGTAAAGATAATACAAGTCTGTTAACACTGACAAAGGCTAAAAAAATAACATATAAATTGAAGGAAAAAGAGTATCAACAATCAAAATATATCAAACATTACATATTACTAAGGACAATATTTATTTTATTTTATTTTACGCAAATATCTGGCCCTCAGTGTCTGCCGAGTAAAATTTGGCCCTTGGACAACGTAGCGTTGATGACCCCTGGCTCAACACAACAATCCTGTCATAACCCCACCTTCAGAAGGTGATAATGTTCAGTTTTTGTCAAAACTCTTTCAGGGGTTAATTAATATAATGTTGGAGGGTGCCAATTGCATTCCATTATACTGTTTTAATTATTTTGTCCAGCCCACCTCTGAATAACGGCACATGTCTCTATAATGCAGCACTGTTCAACAGCACCATAAACTATACTCAAAAGGATCCAAAATGAATCAGCAATCAATTAAACAGTTTTAACAAAACCTGAACATTTTAACCTTCGTGAAGAGATTATTAAAGGATTAGCACATTAGTTTTAGCTTTGGTGTACCTAATAAACTGTGTATGTATAGAGTAGTTTATCATTTTGTTGGTGCAAATTCAGCAATTGTGATGAATCTGGGACACACTGCCAGTGTGTCCACCTATTATTTCTCATTAAAATGTTGATAAAATAACTTTTTGATACCGTTTGATTTAGTCTGGACAGATCACAGTAGTGTGTCTGAAATATTGCCACCAGAGACAGCAGTATCTTTAATAATATTTATTTGCAAGTCAAATCATCCTAATGGCTTTTGTTCATTTATTTATCTGTGCTTAATATAATGGCAGAGTGATTTGATGTATTAAAGGCTAGCGCTTGAGTGGGCAGACCTAATACCCATCTACTAATGCAGGTCTTTTCTTTATGCAGCCATTTATCTCAGAAGCCATCCTCTTCTACTGTATAACCTAACAGCATCAACGGCAAAAGAGCCAAGGCTAGTTCAGATACGGAAAAGAGTGCACACAGTGATAATTTGAACAAGACAAGAACAGATGATGAAGAAATAGGCCGTAACCAGGATTTTAGAATACTGAGGTCATGTGTCAGGCACCTGCCCTAACCTCCCCCGTGACTAAAACATAAAGTCCTAAAGAGGATTTATCATTTAATTTTGATAGTTATATATTCAATTATGTTTTCTGTTAGTTTTGATTAAATTAAGTAGTTTTGTTTGTAAGCCAAAAGTAATGTTGTTCAGCATTTTTGGAAATATGCATATTCCTTTGCTGAAGAGGTCGATACCACTGTAATGTCAATATAAGGCTACATATAAAAACTGTCTGCACTAGTTTGTTTGGAAGTTGATCAAAACCAGTCTTTTCAGGTGGTCTTGTTGGTTGTTTGGGAGTGTCACAGGGTTATTTTCTTAACCCTCCCAAAATCCAAAATGGTGGAAGAAGAGGAGAATCCCAGGAAAACTCACAGGTGTAACTGAAGATAATCTGGTGTGCTGATTTTATTTGCTGGCTTCCCAAAGTGTGCTAGTGATGAATTTTACAGTGCGAAAACTATGTTTGAAAAGAGGAAACAAACAAACAATGCAAAAACTACAAGAAAAAATTTAAACCAATAGACCCAATGTTACCTCCTCTGCAACAAAAACTAAGACTGCCTTTCTACTAACAGCAGCCCCTTATTAACCCATAGCCTCCGTCCAGGCTCAAGAATAAATAGAAAAATACAATTTTTCACCAACAACGCCCTATGGCTCCATGCAACACAAATATAAATTAAACAAAGATTTATATTGCAAGTACAGTTCTTTGCATCAGTGATATGCCACCGTGAGTAACATGTTTTAAATGTATGTTTAAAGAGACATAAAACTACTAGGTGTGCAACTCTTACGCTGCATTTCCAACGGAATGGGAACCTGACTGAATGACTGAACGCTTGTTAAACCGGAGGAATGGATGAATCGGAAGTTTATGTGTGTGTGTGTATGTGTGTGTATGTACGACATGTGTGTACGCCCTTGCAGTCAGTGACAGAGTCATTCAATATTAGGAGTTTGAGCAAAGCAATCACCCAACCATCGTACCTTAGAAATAACAGCTTCAAATCATTTGATGGCACACTGACTTGTAATAGAGAGAATGGTGAGTATGATTTGTGAGAGGTGTGAACCGTAGCGATGGTCAGCAGCTAGTTAGGGGTGATAGTGAATTGTAGGATCAATTAAAAACCTTAGAAACCATTAAAAACCAGCTGCTCATATCAATATTCAGGTAGTATTTGCGAGGAATATACACCGCGCCGTGTTTCAGTTCAGTAAGAGGACTAGTGCAGTCAGGGTCTCTAACTGTTACATTTAGCACCAAATGGTGACTTAGGTGATATAAGTGAGCAGCATGACTGCTGGTTTGTACTGAGTTGATGATCTTGTGTTTGTTGCCCGAACAATTGATAGGCTTTGTTTCTGCATATGAGTTGTTAGCCCTAGGGGTTGCACCGTTTGGACTTGGAGCCCATGGTAGAATTTAATGTCAGAGTCTAACACTTACCACAGCTGTGGCCACAGAAGCCACTGTTGCCTGTAGAAAGTTACATAGTGTTGCTTTAACATTTTTCACACCAGCCTCAACAAACCAAACTGTGAATTTGGCAGTACCACTGTAAGCTGCCAGAGATCTGAACGCGGTTTTAAAAGTTTCTCATTGCTAATTTTTCATGTTGCTAAACTCACCCCTGTAAACTGACCTTAGTGTCCCTGGGAAGGTTTAGGACCCTGATGAAGAAGACGAACCAAGATAGAGATCTATAGAAAGAGATCAGGATATTGATGGCTCTTTTTGTGGTGAAAGAAAGGTTAGATCACCCTGGTGTGTCAGGCCCTGAGTGACTTTTGATTGGTAGCTGTCTGTGCACAGCACTCTAAACTGAGAAGGCTGGTGTCTATAAATTTCTCCTCTCATCAGATGCATTGACTGTAAATTGCTGCCAACCTGAGATACATCATACAAACCCTAAACTCAGTCTATTTTTCTATTTCTCATCAGGAAGAGTCTGTCACAGTTGGTTGCACCTGTTCCCCTGAAACAGATACATGCAAGCTGCAGCTGATATGCTGCACTGATTACCTATTAAATATCCTCCAAGTATCCACATATCTATACCCATCTTTCCATCCCTTTCAATCTTTCAGTGAACATTTACAAAGGTACAGTGAATCAATACACTTGAAGATTTCAACAACAAATTAAATTACAGTTTGATGTTTTGGTATCCATTTGGATATTTCCCACTATTTATCATCACACCGGAAACAATAGACCTCATGTATTGGCTTTCTTGCAAATGTTTGAATTGCTTTCATTCAGCTGTTTTAAACTGTGGTTACGAAATCTTTTCATTCATTTATAGATAACATATATTTTAGTTTTTTCTTTACATGTCTAATGGAATTATCAATATGTTTCGTCACCAACCACACCAATACAAAAGCAGAATTAGACAACAAAAAGCTCCCAGGGACAGACACTACCCTTCTAAGGGGAAGCCCACCCATGGCCTCAAGTGAAATATCATCCAATATGAAAGTAGTTCTAATGACTAGTTACAAGTGCTGGCATTTACTCCAATGTGAAATAAGATTAAGATTAATTACGGTCCACCTGAGTGGAAGTTTGTCTTGGCTTGGATCCATCGCCATGAAAAATTTACAGAATTATATATGCAATAATAATAATAATAACACTTTAACAAACATCCAGCATATACAACATACAAACATGCGCAACAAGCAGATAGCAGCAAGAAAGTACTTATAAACACCCAGTCATTCTGTGTTCAGGGTCTGTATGGCATAAACCATAAATAAATCCTAACATCTTATTTTCTTTAAAATATCACCAGTTTTATGTGCCAAAAGACAATGGTGACTCCCAATGACAGCTGAAGCTCTGTAGGTTTATAATTACTGTGATTTTACTGCCACATTGTTTTAACACTGTAACGAAAATACTGTCACAGTAGTTATGTTTATATATTCCACTCATATTCAACGTTGTGTTAGATAACAGTCCCACTATTAGAATAAATTAAACATTTCATGTATTCAAAACTGAAAACCAGCAACTTCCTTTGGCTGTGTATAACCCGGTCTTAGTGACCCAGGTAACTTAAAGAAGTGGATCAGTGTTTGCCCAGTGATGAAAAATAATTAATTCAAACTACAAAGTTTTGTCCATTTCACTTGGGTGTACAGTATGTATTAAGTCCAGTATCTTGTGGTTTATAAACCATGAGTACTTTGCTGTGCCCTTCAAGGATGTAGCTGAACAGACCTTTATTGTGGGATGGCTGGTGGTAACACGTGGTGGTTATAATATGGAGTGATGAGCTCCAAGGTAATTATAATAATTCCTCTTGGTCATTAGCAAGAAGGTAAAGGGTCCATTTTGGAGAGATCAACAATACGCCTTTATTACAATTAGAATGAATACTAGCAAGATTCCTGGTGGAATTATTATGCATTTGGCACATCTCAATGACAGAGAATAGAGAGAAATTATTTTGTGTTTAGATCCAGCTCGAGAACCCTGGGAGTCATGTCCATTGAATGACTGTGCGCTCATGATTCATGTCCAACCTTTTGACTACCAGTGGAGGCATGTTCTTTATGTAGAGAGGTGTGGAAAAATAAGGGTGCATAGGTCAGGGTGGTGGAGAGTGTGTCTGACTTTTCATGCAGGAGAGACCAGAGTTTGCCTCTGTCAAAACCCTGCAATTTCTATTAAATGTAATTTTCTTAGATGTGACCACTTTCCCTAACCTTAGCCATACTCATACATATGGATATTGCAGGAAGAGAAAACAGATTACGTCTCTTAGTAAAATGTGCAAGACCAAGTCTTGCCAGTAATCCAGATACAATTCTTCACCACAGGACACCTGCTTAAATTTGCAGTAAGGATGGACAGAGTGTGTTTCCAGGTGTTCACCATAAACTACTGCAGGAGTCATCACTGATTGTTTCAGTATTTCCCAGGATGAGGGGAAATGCTGGAGGTACACTTGTCCTCGCATCACCACAGAATCACCAGGGAAGAGTTCTGCTCATCTTCAGATTAAGCAGATTCAGATTTTGCTGCGATCCAGATGCTACTCAGTTCCACGCCAGCTTCCAAAACATTGTCATTGGATCCGAGTGAACTTTGTAACACCACTTCTAGTGTGCACGCTTAATGTAATGTAATGTAAATTAGTGTTTGATCCCTGTTCAAGTTATTATACTCAAAAACATTTTGTGAGCAGGCCAAAAAGCTAAACAGGATAATAAGTTTGTACTGATATTTTGTAGTCTATATATTTAATTCTTTACAGATATTACATCTCAAAAAATAAAAATTGCCATTGATATTATATCAGTTATCAATCATGAGCTTTATGCTACATGCCTCATGTATTAATGAGTTATAGCAGCAGACCTTCAGTTGGTTTTACCCAGCGTGTTGATTTCCGTGAGAGGTGGATGAGGGGCAGACTTTGTGATGAGGCACGTACCTCGAAGCGAATAGAACCCAGTGTGGATGACGATGCGTGACTGGGTGACATCCAACAAGCTGGTGTTGATGTGAATAACAGGGCAAGTAAACCACGTAGCTGCGCCTGCTCTTGGTGATTCAGGGCATCTTTTCAGACCCAGTGCGTCTTTGATGATCTTTATAGGTTGTGTTTAGTAAATTAGCAAAAGAGCCAGTGGTTCACCAGGGGCTAACTCACAGTCAGACAGACAGTACTTGCTTTTTAGTTTAACATAAACCAACTGGGTCTCATCAGCATCTACAAAGTCATTTGTTTACATACTGTGTGTGGAGATATAGTAATCTGGATCCCAAAAACAAACGTAAAAAGTACTATTGGATTTACAAGCTGTGCTGTGACAGCGCAATATCATGACATTTTCACTAAAGAAAATAAGAAGGCAACTAATGGGGGAATCCAACAGAGATGGATGAGTGCTGGAACTGCTGAGCTCCAGCATTCACGAGGAGACATCCTCACGCTCTGTTCAACAATGAAATCAAAGTCAAGAAGATAAATGAGGAGAAAGTTACCATGGGGTCTCAGCCATTGATCCAACAGAGAAACAAATCTGTCTTCCTTTCTGTCTGCAGGGATCGAAATAACACAATTATGGATACCTGAGGCTGACTGTCCGCCACTCTGTCGGTTTCTCTACCACCTGCTGCCTTTCATTTGCTCACGCCATGTCCTCTGTCTGTGCCAGGCCGTGGATATATAGTCGGGTGATGGTGATGGACAGTGCAGTATTGTTTGAAGACTAATTCACTCTTGACTCTTTTATCTTTCGTTCCACTTAATCAGTATTTTACTTAACAACCAGCTTTTGGGTTGTCTTGTTGAAGCAAATTCAAAGTAATACTTCTGATTTTCATTATATCAAAGAACCATTTTGATACTTAGTGCAGCTGGCTTTTTCGGCATTTGTGTGATACCTCTCTATTTGCCGGGGCCCGGGAGTATGGTTCTTTGATGATGTGGAATTTCTTTGACCAACAGGCTCTCCAGAGAAACCGATGCACAACTTCTAACTGCAATGAGGCATTGATAAAGATTTGAACGTCGGGACGGGTAATCCAGATCCTCTTGAGGAGATCATTTAGTGGAAGAAAAAAACACTATGTTCAGAATCCTGCTGATAAGATAAGATAAGATAATCTTTATTCAGTCCCACAACGGGAAATTTACATTGCTACAACAACAACAGGGATAGCAAAAAAGGCATAAATACGGTGAGTACAAAACAAGATATGAACAGATAATATGATATAAATATATGACTAATCTCTTCAGCTCTCCTAAAAATGCATTCAGACTGTTGTCAAACAGGGTTTTGGCTGAACACTGTTTTCCCTGAACAAACACAATTCTAGTTGCTTTTCTAGTGGTGTGAGTCAAACATAACAACAGAGCACAACAACTTGACTTACTGCTTGAAAAATCACTTTAAAATTTATTTATTTGTGCTTTGCAGTATGTATCCTGCCTATAAGAGGCATAGGTACAGACTGTGAAGCAGCAATGGCACAAAAAAGTCATTATTTCTCCTTTAAGAGGGTCCAACAAGAAAGCATTTTCACTGACATATTCAAATTTTAAAAACTCCTATGCCCTCTTTTATGCCACTAGCTACTACTATTTGTTTTGTGGTTGAATGTGTTTGATCAGCAGCAGCCTGTATTGTAGTATTTTTCTGTGGTTTCTCTCCTCAAACAAATGAGGAGATAAATGTGTCTGTGGGGATGGACAAAGGTTAAAAGATGACTCACTGTGCTTTTTTTTCCTGTCCATCATTCATACATCAATTTTACTGAGGACACAGACGCCATGTTATCTCTGTATCCCTCTATCTCTTCATCCACTGATTGTGTATCATTCAGTGATTAGTCTGTGGTGTCAGTATGTCTACCCTGTATGTGTGTGGTTTAGGGTGTTGTGTTTGTAGCAGGATATCTGTTCTTATAAAATATCAGTAGACCCTGTTTAGTATGAACCTCTGTACTGGGAACAAACCAGTGTCCAGGAAAAGTCCAGTTAATGCTGCTGAGTCTGGCAGGGGAGGTCTCAGCTGTTTTTGGAAATATTCACTGCTAAACAAACCTTAGCTCTGATCCCGCTGCCACAAATTGATTATTCGTTAAATCTTCCTGCCACACAGTCCAGTTCCTTTAGTCTCATGACTTCCCAGGTAAAATATCTTGTAGCATGTACTTGTAGTGCTTTGCTGACTCTATTGTTTATTTAGGGAGAGCTGAGGGGAGAAAAATAACTGATAACTTTCCAGAGTTGTAAAAATCTGTTTCAGAGAAGAGTAGTGTGCCAGATAATGTTTGTTGGTTGGTTGAACAAAACAAGACGTCTGAGGATGTCATTGTGGACATTTTTATGCCCATGTGCTGCCAACAGCCATAGCCGGAGGCATTATATTTTCACGTTGTCTGTCCATCCGTCTGTCCCGGTCTTGTGAACGTGATATTTCTTCAAATGTCGCACAAAAATTCATTTGGACTTTAGGAAGAACTGATCAGTTTTGGTGGTCAAAGGTCATTGTGACCTCACAAAACTCATAACTCACCTGGCATTGCAATAAACAATAATGGAGAAAGTTATTGACAGATTAATCAATAATGAATATAATAGTTAATTTCAGCCCTGACTCTGGTAATCAGTTAATCATCCTGGTTATCCTGTGTTTAAACAAACAAAAGTTCTGTTTACATTCAGTGTTTCTCACCAGAACTCGTGTGTATCATTGAGCTCCAACACGTGATGAATATGTTTCCTTCCTCATAAAACCAGCAGCTTACAGTTCACAATTATTTTATTTTTGATCAATCAACTGGTTATTTCCTGTCTATAATTTAACAGAAATGTGTCAGATAAAGACGTCTTCAAGTATAACATTTCACTTGAGAAATGAACGGTCAATTATTGAAATAGTTGCCTTTTTTGATAGACTAAGGAATTAATCGACTAATAATCAGATAAAATTTCCATTACATTTTACTTCACCCTGAAATTTTGGCTTAAGAACACACTGGTGGAAACCTCATGATGGTAAAGTTGGTGACCAGCTCTGTCTGGATATATAGTTTGCTGATGAAAGCTGGCAGTGGCTCAACACAGTAAATACATCTTTACTTTTACTGAAAACATGAAATTCACACACAACTTTTCATCTTGTCCTTGCTTATGTTTAGCACAAGTATCCCCCTGCTTTTAGCTCTTTTCACCATTTTCATCTCTGCTTTCTATTACTTGTATTTCTCTTTCTACTTCTCTTGTCTATCCCCTTTCTTCTCTCTCCATTTTTCTCTTGTTTCTTGGTTAAGGTGCCCTGTGCCCTGCTTTCTACATCTGTTTCTCCCTTGTCGTATTGTTCTTTGTTCTTTCAGTTCACTATTTATCAGCTCTTTATTAGAACCAGTACTAAAAATAGCTTACCAAAGGTGTGGTCTAAAAACAGCTCACACATTTTTACATTCAAACTGAATATCTAATGATAACATATATGACATATAATCATTTGAATATTGAAAATAGCTCTGTGTTTCTTTCTCTTGAGTGTTTCTAGTCTGCAGTCTTGACCTACGAGATCTCTTTTTTCTCTGCTCTTTTTCCATCTCTGTTTCTTTTTCCCTCACTTCTTTTCTTCCCTTCTCTCCATTCCTCTTTTAAGTTTCTCCCTCCTCTGCTCAGTCTACCTCTTCTCAGTTTTCTCTCTCCTGGGAGTGTTTCCAGTCTTGGAGACTGAGCTCGGGGATCTCTCTCTTTCCTCTGCTCTATTTCTATCCCTCTCTCCCCTTTTTCTCCTCCATTTCTTCTTTTCCTCCCTCCCTCCCTCCACCTCTTCTTCTCCCTTGGAGTGTGTTTCCAGTCTTGTAGGCTGACGATCAGATTACTCAGGGAGTCTCCGAGGCTTTCTGGCGAGGTGGCAGTGGTGGAGGTGGAGGAGGGATGGAGGGAGGAGGTAGGGAAGGAGGGAAGGAGGGAAGGAGATCAGGTTTCACATCTCCAGCGCTCTCCTCTATCTGCCTCGCCTCCCTCCTCCTCCTCTTCCCCCCTGGCAGCCTGGAGACAGAGTGGCTGAGCCGGGGAGGAAAACATGCAATCCACCCCCTCCTCCTCCTCCTCCTCCTCCCCTCCACACGTCCAGCCTCTCCGCTGCAGCACAGCAGATAAATAAAGCCAGTAAATGGGAGCTGAGCACACAGAAGGACGATTCTTCACCTCTTCTACCTCCCCCTCTGTCCCTGCAGAGATATTTTATATCCTGCACCGTGTGTTTTCATTCTCCTGGATGTGTGGCAAAGGTGGAACTGCTTCAGGGAGACTCTAGTTTCTCGAGACGGCCAGAGCTGAGGATCAAACCTGTACTCAGAAATCAGTAAAATGTGTCTCTGGAAGTAAATGCCGAGGGGCCAAAGCAGTGGGGCTGCTCTAGTAGTTTGTAGTTGTAAAACACTTGTAGCTTCTTGGCAGCTGTAGTAATCTGTATCTAAGGGCTTTGTTTGCATTTTTGTCTTTATATTCCTTTCTTGGTGAAAGCTTTGGAAGAAGTTTTAAGTCTTTGCTCACTAGGGTGAACTGACTCATCAAATACATTTTTAAAGTAATTATTGATTAATCAGTTAATCATTTATAAAATTGGTCTATAGAACAGTCTAGAGCATCGAGAAAATGATGAAAAT
>BRZM01001587.1:103875-123323 GCA_033238685.1 Lates japonicus | reverse complement strand
TCATTTTGCTTCGTTTTGGTTATTTAGTAACTGGGATCTCCAACTCTACTTGCAGACAGTTCCTCGTTTGAGCCTTGTTGTGATATTTGATTTCATAGTACAGTGTTCATAAATAATGTAGTGATGACAGACGATATAACAATGTTTTCTCTCTCCGTCCAATAGAATCTTCCACAAAGTGGCAGATTTTCTGTGAATCTGGATTGTTAAGTATATGATTCACCTGGGTGTTGGTGAGGTGTGCAAACACACAGACACACATACATATATATATATATGTAATATTCGTCTAACAGCTATCTTATTTCTCTCTCCCTCTCTCACCCACTGGCTGCGACGTCACCTGATCTTTGATGACCAGACAAGTTACCTCCTCCCATGGGTGGTTTGCTCTGATGCGTCACGGCACGACTGGCTGTTTAATCTTTAGTCTCACATGCTATGGGCGTACGGGCTGGTGAGAAAAAACTAAACAAAACAGAGGACAAACTGAGTGGCCCATTCAACCTCAAATCAAAACGAAACTGTTTCATCTCAGTAAAGGTGCAACCCTTGTGCTCATTAACAACATAACAACGGACGGTCAGTATTAAAAAAAAACCAACCGCTGTGGTGCGCAGTGGTTTAATAGGTCCGGCGTCGATACGCGCGGTAACTTTCCATAAAGGCGAACGAAGAAGAATGGTCATTCGATCCTGATCCTATGACCACACAACACGATAAACCCATGTTCCATATCTGAGCCTTCAAAACTAATAGCAGAAAGAACAAGGCGGCGAACGTAACGATTCGGTTTTATCTAACAGAAAAAAAATAAACAAAAGTTTTGATAGAACAGGTGAATAAAAGAGGTGAATACACTCTGACAATGGCTTTGATATCTGTTCATTTTCGCAACTTACTTCACTTCCTGTGTGGAGCTGCAAAGTAGTCCAGCCATGACACATTGCTTCATTGGTAAAACAATGTGCTTTAACAGTATACGAAACAAAACACTTATTTCCTTAAGTTTTGAAGTTTTAGCGGCTGAAATTCCTCGAGAAACTTTTATTCAGAGGAGTCGTGTCTTGTTGCGAGTATCACATAAAAAGACTCAAACTGTGTGTTGGAAATATTGAAAACACATCCTTTTAAGAAATATTAGTGGTGAAGAAAACACCTCGTTTCGAAATGAAATGCGCCCAACGTGATGGATCTAGCACACAGGCATGCAGCTTCTATCTGGGCAAGAGTGAGCAAATGAGTTGATCCCAGCTGGAGATCATCTCTGATTCTGTTTCATGGTGATAACTCTAAATAACAATATTCAGCAGACATATTGAAAGACATGGTGTGTGTGTGTGTGTATGATCACTGTTGCCGCATCACTCAAGTCAGGAAATAAACCTCAGACCTGCAATTAACCGAGAAACACTTTTCCTTAGCAGACAAAGTTTCTCGATATTTACGTTTAGAGTGAATTTCACAGCCTTTAGATTCTGAAACTATCCTAAAATCCTCACTATAAACCAACACCACATTTCAAAAGTTCACAATATCCCAGACTTGCATTTATTTAAACTCTCTGTAGATAAATGTTTTACCTCTGCGAGGTGCTTATGATTTCAACTCTGCATTTGTTAGTTACATAGGAACACTTTAAAACTTGACTTATTTCAATGGGAACTTGGTGGAAAGTTGTGCCAGGTACAAAAATAAAAATATGATTATTTATTTATGTGTTGCAAGGATTTTTTTCTTTGTTACAATTTAAAATGTTCTCAACATTTACCCACTTTCTTTCCATGGAGCTACTTGAGTTAAGCCTCATCTGTCTCATTCATACATACTCACATGTGCATTTGATTCATCTCTAGATCGAATCAGATAACAAATATAGAGATTACACAGCTGCTGGCAGAGGTTTGCATAACCATGAGGTTTTATTAACTCTTCAACAAGCGGCGCTTTTTCATCTGATGAAACAAACTAATATAATCGTCAGCCACTGGTCAGACAGAGCAGGACACTGCTGCTAATGTTTTCCAGGGTTTCTTGGAAAAACTGTTTGCAACATTCAATTATCAATCAAAGTATTTTGGGTGAGTATTGGTCAGTCTTGTAAACACACAGGAAAGTGAAGAATGTCAGTATTTCACACCTAAAAAGCCCTTTGCATTTTCATCCTCCATGGCAAGTGAAAAGTCAGGCTCACTGCAGACAATCAAGCGGTACCATGAAACAACGACAGAAAGATCACCAACAGGCGAAGGGTGGGGTAGAAATTGTTATAGAGGTGTAGGGTTCAAAACGCCCCATAAAGAGATTTAGCTTGACGAAGAGAAAGAGACAGAGATCAAAGAGTCAGACGAGGATAGAGACAAAAGAGATAGATGGGTGAATCAGGAGCTGAGAAATAAAGAAATTGGGACAGAGAGAGCGAGAGGAGAGACTCAGAATAAATCCTGAGACAGATCCTGGCGTGTGTTTCAAGACATTCGTATGATCCCCCACATCATTCAATGTTTCATTGGTCAGACCTAATAAATTCAACCCATGCTTCAACATGTGACAGCCCTGTACACCTGGAAAATGTATCTGTGATTTGTGTTGAAATCCATAAAATGTGACACTACCGCCATTTCTAATCTGTATAGCAACTTTTCATAAGAGAAACAGGTCAATCTCCATCATCTGTACTGGTTTATAAACCACAACTAAAAGTGCCATTGTTTATATGTGACAACTGAAAAATACAAAGTAGTTATTTAGTCATGGCGGAATAGTAAAATTACCTTTACATACAGACAGGAGCGGTGAGGCATAAAGTTGTAAGTGCCAGTTACAAAGTGTGTTGTTCATTTGTGTCTTGTCTAAAAAGATTAAAAAAAACAGTGAAATTCATCATCACAGATTAGTGCGCATCAAGGCGCCATAAACTTAGGTGCAAGTGTTTGCATGTTACTTTGGGTGTGTGCTGCATGATCCCTGCACGAGACATTTGATCAAATAATTTATGATTTGTGAAGTTGCAAAATAATGTGGGCCACGGCAAAAATAACAACTTTACGTCCAGCGCATTTAAAATAACTATCTTGCAGACAGTTGCTTTTAACTTTGCTGCCACATCTTTACATCTGAACTCTGGTTACGCTTCTGCACACACAAGACCACCACATCAGATTTATTAGGTCTGAAGACGGCTTAGAGCTAAATCAGGAGAGTGTCTTTCTTAGGCTATGGATGTATCCTCGGACAGGAGTCATCCAAGTGAGACAGAAGAGAAACAGACAGAGGGCTGAAGGAAGCAACAGATAGAGGAACTTGGGAGAGAAAAAAGACCAAAGCCACCAGGAGGATGGGCATGTGAGAGAGAGAGAGAGAGAGAGAGAGAGGGAGGGGCAGGAGGTGGGCAGTCAAGCAAATATGAGCAAGCAAAAGGTGAAGGTCACCTCAGGTCACCAGGCATGAGGGAGAGAGAGAGAGATGAAGGAAAGGAAAAGAAGGGAGAAGTAGAGATAAAGAGAGGTAAAAGAAATTTGGGAGGGTCCGCAGGGCCTTGGTTGCAAGTCACAGTCTCCAATGATCGCACATGACTATGCAACTGGGCTTATGTTACTAGCTGCAACATCACAAAAATGACACTGGCAACACATGATTACTTCCAGTAGAAACAGGAAAGACAGAGAGGACTTGTAAGCAATGCGTTGTCAGTCAGTTGTGAGTGAGTTTAAAAAAAGCAAAAAAAAACTATGCGGCATGAAAACTTAAAGGAAGGAGATATTCAGCTGTAAATATAAAACCATCAAAATTGGAAAAAAACATACCAAAAACGAAAAAAAAAGGCAGGTTGTTGTTGTACCATGTCGTGGTAATAAATGAAAATATCTCCTCTCGCTTTCTTGTTGTGTTCTGACCCAGCGCCCTGTGAGTAAAACAATATTTCCTAACGATGGTGGGTGGTGGCGCCCACCAGACCCTTATAATAGCTGTGACACAAACTCTCACTCTTGATATCTACCTAATTGATGTCTCGCCCGTAACTGCAGCGACACGGACCTATATATATAAAACTAAAATTGGGTCTATCGCTAGAAAATCCACAGTGAATCAGAAAGAGGGCGGGCGGCTCCAGCCTAATAGGCAATACAGTATATCAGTTTAAAAATTCGGAAGGGGAGAAGGAGGGCGGCTATAGCAGCCAGAGATGAGATCACTCATGAGGTTTCTCTCAATCATCCTCAATTACACTGTTATCGGCTGGAAAATGCAGGATGTTTGACGATATACAGATATTTTTCTGCCCATCTCAGGGTCCATGATCAAAACTCCTGGAGAAGTGAGAGGTTTGGGATTCATTATGCTCTTGAGCAAGCCACAAAAAGCTAACCAAAGCCTTTGGGGAGGAACAAACAAGTCCAATTCCTTCCATTTAATGTTCTTCCTTTCTTTGTTTCAATAAAAACAACGTCCATAACTTTCTGTAGTACTTAGATGACTGTGATACTGTGATTTCCAAGACTTGTGAGGTTGTCCTTTACATTTCTGGTAGCCACTTCCCTGCCTTTATTACTTCTATTTCAGTTTACAATTTCCTACTTTTTCAAAAGTCCTCAGATAAGATACAGATTAAATTGAGACTTGTGTGTACAACCAAAGGTTACTTGTAGAATCAGGAATGACATACCCTATTGGTATTAGTGTATTATATTGGTGGTTTTTATCAGCCTTTTGACTTACTGATGGCATAGGCAGCAAAGTACATTTTCAGCTACAATCACACCAAACTCAGACCCATTCTTA
This sequence comes from Lates japonicus, assembly GCA_033238685.1. Taxonomy (NCBI): domain Eukaryota; kingdom Metazoa; phylum Chordata; class Actinopteri; family Centropomidae; genus Lates; species Lates japonicus. Next base: position 118,541 of record BRZM01001587.1, on the reverse strand, counting down.
CATCTTTTTCCAGGACTTCTTAACTTCACAAATGTAAATGGCTTTGTTCACCCCAAAGCAAGACAAGTTACGAATAACCAGCCCTTTTTGTAGAGACTTTTTGTTGAAGACATCCTTACAAAGTGGTGTTCTTCACTTCTACTATGAAGTGAATCCTGTTATCAAAGTGTGTTTTTTTCACTCAAGACCTTTTTAAAAAGACATCCAAAAGTTTCTTTAAGATAACCTAAAACCTCAATTAGCTTTGGCTATCTACATTAAAAGCAGGCTTAAGTACTTTATGTTCTTCAAGCAAAAAGGAGTTACAAGAAACTCTCCATTAAAATGCATAAAAAGTCTTCACTACTTGGCCAGTTCAGAAAAATGTGTTGAAAACAATTCTGTAGAGACTGCCCACAGTTTAAACCATGGTTAAATAGCCAGTGGTGGCTCTGATGGCCGATGTACTCAAAAGAATATAATTGGCAATATGTGTGGTGGGAAGCCAGTGAGAGATCACATTCTTGTTGCTGCAATGGCAACAATGGCTGTTTAGCAGATTCCTCCTCATACCAATAGTGGAGTTTTAAGGAGAAAATCTTCCCCTCTAAAACAAGACACAGTAACCACATCAGAATACTGAAGGCTTAGTTAAGTTTAAAATATATTAAGTTTTGAGAAGAAGCTCCCTACCTGCGGAAGTCAGGAGTGTCGGCTGGTCTCTGGGACGTTCTGGTTGAGAAAGCCAGGTCAGAGGAGTGGGTTTAGGTGGCGGTCCTCGTCTCGTTGAGATGCCTTCTTCAGGTAGAAAGCTACAGACAGGAAGTCATCGCACCAGATGGTGGAAACCAGGTTGACCTACAGGTACTGCGTACAAATGTACAATTATGAAACACATACATGCGTACAAGACTAGGTTTTGTTGTCAATTTTATTTGCCAGCATTTCTGCTTACTAAATCAAGAGAAATTGGAGAAAGGTAAGTGACTTATCAGATCGCTCATCAGAATCTGCTGGTCTGTATACAATAACAATACAAAATGCTATAACACTGCACTGTGACAAGAAAACCCATATTTTCAAATGCAGACAAGACTGATTGATGTAGACTTGTGACATCGTTCAATATAGATGCTTTATAAAGGATACCAGTAAAATGAATACAATCAACAAATCATCATACATGCCGTTAATTAGATCAAACCGATCAATAAACTAGGCTAGAAAGCAGGCTCACCCCTACTGATCAGTTCTGCTCATGCTGAGACATTTTACCTGCGTAAGTAATAATTTTGAGTTGGATCCTCGTCAGACCCGGTAATGGTAGCACTGCTTCACCCGCTCTCGGCGAGGCGTCAACATGACAATGACCACACAGCCGTTCTCCCTGTCTGCAAACAAAACTCACTCAGTGAGTCTCGTCACCCGACGAGTAAATGCCTTTCATGACACGAAACAGAACGCGCCGTCGCTCAAACTGACTCGCACTCTTTGAAAGGCGTCTTCCTTTTGAAATTAGGCGATTTATAGACTTGTTGATGAGACAGTGAACAAGCCCTGTTTATTTAATTAAATAGCAGGATGTTTTGTTTAGCTTTCAGAGATGCTTATGCTTGGCTGCTTCACTGACTTTGTTCTGACCTCTATCACATATTATACATCTTTAAAGACCTGACACTGTTACCTAATGTTCTTTAAAACTTTCAAAGTTTGTTAAAATGTCAAGCACTCAGCCATTTTCCTAGGTAGGTCACACATTCTTGAAGTGGTGGAGGCTCGATTGAACAAAGATCTCCTTAGAAGCTGTCAACACTTCCCAAAATCTGCCAACAGGGTTCTTGACCTCCACTCCTTACTCGCCAGATATTGGTCCATAATTAGTTAAAATTTTGTGCTCTCTAGCATTTTGGAAGGGTAGATGTGTCTGTTTTGGGGTGGGAGGAAAATAAATCTAAAACAAAACCAAAACACTTAAGAACATATTTACTGTGTTTCAAACTTTGTGCTTTTAAGGAAGTCAAGCGCTGTGGCATGAAAGTAATTGCTATGAGGCTGTTCCCACTCCCCAGCTGGGTCATTCACAGCAGAGACGGTAGCCATGATGCGTATTTTTCCTGCTAGCAGTATATTCTCACAGCGGAGGTGGGCGGCTCTGGAGATCCATTCGGCTCTGATCAGGCGTAACAGTCAGCGTTAATAGGCCATAAAACAATACCGCTCCCACATCGCCAGCGTTAGATAATCAAGATGGCTACACCTGCCGTTGAGTCGGGAGTGCACCACCTTGACAGAATTTAACTGGCGTTAATTGCGACGGGTTTTGGTGCACTCCTCTCTCAGCCCCACTGCTTCACTGATTGGTCTCATGCATCCAAAGATGTAATGATTGCACTTTTTTTGAGAAATGGTATTAATTAAAGCTTTAGCCCCGACGGGTGAGAACTCTGCACTGGTGCTGGGAGGACAAGTTCCCCTTATAAAACTCGAGGGTTTGTTAAAATGCTAATTTTATTAAACCTTTATTTATCCAGGAAAAGTTAACTACACACCTCTTTTCTGCGTACTTCTCATCTCACTGATCCATCTTTTTGACTCCTGGAGGCTGGACGACTGTAAAGTCCGTTTGCCTTCAGTATTTTTATAGGGCACCTCAGCAGAATCCTGGCCAGGGAGGGATGTTGTGTGTCACGATATATGTGGCGTTATAACCTTGGCAGCTCCAGATTGAGGAGCCAGATAAGACACAATGCTGGATTAATCAGCTGGGCACAGACAACAAAGGACGGAGTCACACCCCGAGTACAGGGCCTGTGAAGCCACTTAGTCAACCTGAGCTGAATCCATGATGAGCTGCAGTTCAGGTCTGACATAATCTTTAAAGGATCTGTTCAGCTGTGATGATGATGATGATGACCTCTTCCTTTTATATGACTCCTCTGTTCCTCTGTTATGTAAAAAATATGTATAAAAAGATTAAAAAGAGGGTGTGTGTAGGGTACAGGTTAGTGGACAAAGAGGTAGAGGAGGCAAAAAACGGTGGGAGAGAAAGGAAACAAGCCTCCTTCTTCAAACTGAGGGAGGAGGAAAATATTCCTAAAAGAGGAACAATGTCTATAGAAGAGGGATTAGCGGTGAAAGGAGGAGGAGGAAAAAGGGGGGAGGGAGGTGGTGATGTAATGGGGTTAAAGTTCATTCTCTCTTCCCCATGAGGACGACTGCCAACCCACCACCACCACCAGCTGATTCTTCACAATCACACAAATCTAACCAAATTCAGCTTCTCTCATTACCACAGCAGCTTGTGTATGTGGAATTCGAGTATTGCTGAAGTATTTTAGTTATTTACTGTGGCATAAATTTACTGGGAAGTTTTACTTTTTTACTTAAGGTTGCACACTGTAATTCGATCCTTTATCAGCTCCCACTTGAAGCATTTTTAAATAGACATATGGGGTTGGTTTGTTCACTGTCTTCCTGGGGGGTAGATATCAGTTATATCTGTATTCAGCAGGCAGATTGGTCAAAGAGGAGAAATGCGACTCCAGGTATTTCCAAAGTTGTTTTATTTTAATTTTGTGTGTTTCTCGGCTAGCCTACAAATGTTAGCCACGGGTAAGTGTACGTTCTGAAGAGCTGTGTGCAGTCAGCGAGGCTGAGCTAGCTGCTGGATGGTCAGTAGATCCCTCCAAACTGACTGTTTGTTTCTCCTTAAATATCAAAGATGTGACGTGTGTGGAGGGTTTGTTTAAAGGTGACCTCTGACAGAGCTGACAGAGACGTGAAAGTAAAGTAACGAGTAATTTCCACAGTACTTTTGCTGCTGAGTAATTACTAAAGTAAATTACTTTCCCAAAGAATAATGTATAATGAGTAAGTGATTGCAGTTTTACTACAGTATAGGCTGGCTGAGCATATACAGCAATGTATAAATAGATAAAAATACCTAATTGTGTGGTGCTAATAGTCACTGTGACAGGTCGCAGAGAGCCTCTCAACACAGCACAATTTCATCGGCTCACTCTGCACCAGAAACTGATGTAATTGCAACATATTTGCGTTGTATCACAGCTGGTGTGGAGCTTTCAGCAATGAACAATCATTGAACAGAGAGGAGACAGTGTAAACGTAACTGAATAATAAGAACAAGTAATGTAACTTCTATTCTGTGAATTAAAAGATGATGTTTGAATTCTGTGGCTTTGGTGTTTCAAAACTGGAAAAGACATAAAAAAGATAATTTATGAGAAATTCCATTTAACACATTTTAAATGAGCTGTCTTTTATATTTCAATCAGTAACAGGAGCAGTGAACATACAAGAGATTTCTCTCTTTCCAGCCTGCATGGTAACCTGCAGCAGGGGACAGAGCTTGTTTGACAAGGGGACCTTTCCTTCCTACACACCACACACACCCTCCCCACTGCCCCCCTCGACACACACATCGACACCACGACTGGCCAGAATAACTTATCGATCTCCTGGTCTCAGATTCAAACCCAATCTAATATTTGGGACAGTGGGAAAAGTGTTCGCTGTCTCCTGCATTAACAATGTCTCTCATTGTTGACTGGTTGTGGTTGTGTGTGTGTGTGTGTGTGTGTGTGTGTGTGTGTGTGTGTGTGTGTTTGTGCAGTGTTGTGGGAAGTGAGCATGATGGTGAGAGGGAGATTAATATCGACATCCACAGAACAGGCTGCTCTCCCGTGTGGCTTGCTGCACTAATAAAAATCGGCTAACTCTTGTTTAAGCGAGGAGAATGTATTGATTTTTATTTCATGACTGTGTGCATTTATGTGTGTGTGTGTGTTTTTTTTTTTACCTGAAATCTGCCACTGTGGAGGGCAGAGGGCCTTGAGTTGCAATGTAGGCTGGGTTCCTGGGATCATGATCCATCTGAGGGGGGAGGAAAAAGGAGGAGAGGGAGAAGAGATGACGTAAGGTTATAAATGCTGATTATGTAACGTTCATGTTGTTAAGTTACGACTTAAAACTGACATGCAGTTCAATCATTCTACAGGAATTGAAGTTCAAAGTGAAACCACAAACTGTTGATGTAACAAAGCTCATTCAACTTTGATAAAGTTAATAGAAGTGAAAAGTCTAAGTCAGGCGACCTCAAATGCAAAACTTAAGAAATAAACTAAATTCTCTAACTGAAATTTCTAAGTACAAATGTTTGCTTTGGAAAGTTTTCTGAGCAGGAACCTTCTTTTCAAAGTCTCAGCGAATTATGGGTAATTAAACCACTATATGTCCTGGGAAAGGTGGTTGCATGTTGAGTTTGTGGAAAACTTAAAGTACGATGTGAAGTGAGAGGGCAACAAACCAATAACAGCCTCATAAATAAATGTATACCAGTGAAATAATCTCCGAGTGGGCAAGGAGGACCACTTCACCTCAGCATACAGCGGTGCAGCGATGATTTAACGCTCTGAGGCCTGTTATGAACCTCACAGCGCCGTGATATACAGTAACCAACAAATACAACAAGGCTGCACAAGCATTTCTGTGCCACCTCATTACATTTGTCCACGTCAGTTTGCAGAACCCCGCCATTCTCCTAAATGACCTCAGACGATTCCCCCTCTGTTTATTTCTCCTTGTAAAAAAATCAATTTGCATTAAAGACATTTTAAGTGAGCAGAGAAGGACAGAATATCTTGCTCAAGGGGACTTTATAGGACTCATGACAGGTGATAAACATGTTTATTTTCGCCAGGATTGAACCTGTGATTGTCACATTACAGAACGGTCTTTGAGCTGTCTGACAGACAGGAGGACATCTCTCTATTTTTCTGCTGAATTATGTATAAGTTGACAATGTATACCATGTTTTACAGCTCTTGTATTCACAACTGAAAGCTTCTTGGTGAAGGAGGTGAGAGTTTTAAGTAACTTAGACTTCTTCCCTAACTTCATGGAAATTAGAAAAGGATGGCGGAGGCGTCGAGAGCAAAAGACAGGAGACGAACGTGAGGTGAATTTGCGAGGACGTGAGTGACACCCCTGCCTATTACCATGCAAATTGTACGGTAAATGTAATAATTGGCAAGACCAATTTAGCTGGAAGCAATTACAGAGGGAAGACAGATAATTTCTGGGGCTTTTCCACACGCAAAATTGTCCTTAATGGTCCTCTGTTCTCTTTATGAATGCCAAACAATAATGCACTTCTAATGAACTTAAAATGTAGCAACTCAGAGAGAGAAAAGGTGACATGGTACCAGGCGGTTTTGCTCATCAAAACATCCACAGCTAGAACTGCATCATGGACAAAGAATAGCTGGAGGCAGAAGTATGCTTTTAAAGACTTCTGAGGGTGAAATGCCAGAGGGTGCATGCACTACAAAAGTATGTGGACACCCTGTCCAAATATATTTCTTTTGGTCTCAGGTTGTGGCTGAAATCCTACTGCTACAGCAAACAGTGATATTTTAGATAACATGTGCTTTCAGAACCATAAAGAAATTGTTTTCCCGAACCCAGAGTGTTAAGGCCTGAGAAATAGAAAAAGAGAGAACGCAAGAAAGAAAGAAAGAAAGAAAGAAAACAAGGTCTGGGAAATTAAAAGAGAAAGACCAGGAAGGGCAGCGAAGGAGAAATAAATTGACATGGAGAAATCAAGACAGACAAGGAAGAGAGTGGGAACAGAAAAAGGTTAGAAAGAAAGAGATGGTGGAGTAAAAAGCTGGTGAGAGATGAGGGTGAAAAAGGAGGAGAAAAGATTCAGGAGAGGACGAGAACGCAGGGACACTGCAAAGACGAACAGATGAGGAAAGAACGAAAGAGAGACAGAAAGACCAGGAGGACTCTGCACACTTGACATCTCTTTTTATCTCCTCTGTCTCCTTGTCAATATCTGCAGACACACAATGCTTCCTGACATCTTAAAGTGTCACTATTTAACTCTGCCATTAATGACACTCACACACACACACACGTCACAAAGGACAACTGTCTCTTTCTCTCACACACACTCCTCCTTAATGAGGAACTAAACCAGAGGACGTGACAAGTGTAATTATCCCTGCTATTGTTTTTTGTCTTTCCTCTATAAAGAAGGATGGATCAAATTGTGAGCGTTAGTTAGTGTGTGTTTATGTGTGATCATTCTGAACTGTCTGACGAAGCCCACTGTTACTACAGTCTGACACCTCAGTGGGGGTGAAGGTGACAGCGTGTGTGTGTCTGTGTAGTGGTTTTGTGTGTTTGTGACTGCTGACAGAGCAGTAAACTGTGGAACATGAATTAGCTGCAATTATGAATCTACATGTTAAGAAATAAAATAACTTTACTGTTCTAGTCTCCTCTTGAAGTTTGAGTTTGTGGCAGGCAGTTTCTTGTAACCCTGCCACATGTGGTGCGTCAGTCAGTTTGTATATTGCGTTACTCAGGGTAAGTGAGAAAATATTTTAGGTACTGATCCTTGAGACAGGAGGACCTTACATTTTCATCTTTCCAGAGATTCAATAAGAACTAACCAGGCCTCAGATATTTTTTTTTATAAAAACCTATAATTGAGCTAAAACCTTCAGAAGCAACAAGTAAGTTAGATCTTTTGTTGATTATTTTTTGTCAAGCTCAATAATATTACATTTCATCCACACTTTTCCACGAGCTTAAATCGCTGCTAAGGCAAATGTGGACTCAACAACCTTGGAATTTATCATAGAAAGAAGAAACTATGGTTTAAAAAATGAGAAGTTCTAATTCAAAAATGTCAAAATAAGTAATTTATCAGTGCAAACCAGAACAACTCATATGAGCTTTTGACATGCATCCAAATGAGTGCACATGTGTGTGGTGCATTGAGTGGTTTATTATGTCTTAGGAAGTGTGTGTGTGTTTGGGTTGAGTGTGTGAAGAAACTACCGGGTCTGTCTTGGGTGTGTTTGATTGAAAAAGTGATTGATTTTGTTTGTAGGTCGGTTTGTGCGACGGGCTGACTGATTATGTGTGCATGTGGGACTTTGGGTGATGTGTTTGTTGGTATATTTTATCATAATAACGGGTTAGTTCTGCACAGAAAATCCCAAAGTCAAGATTCAACAGGACGTTGCTTGGTTTAGGGTCACTGGGTCAACAAGAATTGAACCTGCATCTAAAACCATCTGGGATGTCACTGGATGATACTTTGGTTTTTCAGTGGAGAAAAGATTATGGTTGGTCTAAAAATGCTTCCAATCCAACTACCTGACTACCAGATTCAGTTTTTGAGGTGAAGCGAGAACCAGACCGTACATCTGCGGTATCAGCCGTCATTTTAGGTTTAGCTTTGATTCGCCTACTTCACTCACCCACTCAGAGCTAAAATGGCAGCAGGTCCAACTATGGACCATCCTTGAATGTGAAGCTAATGACCTCACCCCATTAAACAAAATCATTATCTAAAACACCATCCACAGCTTTCTGTTTGGTCCAAACTCCAGCTGCTGGTTCCACTTAAATCCCAGTGGGAGCTTTCTGGACAAATATTTAATGGGAAACTGAGCGAGTAACATTTAGGGCGGCTTTGCCAGGCTTTAATTGTATAATTCAGCAAATTAACATTACCCTTACTTAAGCTAGCAGAAGAAACAACATCTGGTTGATTAACTGACAACTGTTCATCCTGTGATTCATTTTTTTTTTTTACCCAGCTGTAGGGCTTTGAAGACCTCAGTCAAATGGTAGCAAAGTGATTCTTGCTTTGCTCAACCTTCCAAATCACCTTCTTCGTCTGTATCTATGTGTGCTGTTTGGCTACATACTGTAACTCTATCTACACTAAACTATGAATCACCCACTGTGAAAATCATCCACAGGTTACTGGGATGTTGGCAGCACCTGACTGAGGTCTAAGGAAGAGAACTGACTCACGGGGGATCGCAACCAAGTCACGTGGTGTAACTCAACAGTAGAAGGAGATGGCATTGTGTTGTTTGATAAGATGCGAACATTAGACTACAACCAGTAATGTGTAGGGGTTAAGGTCCTGAGTTGAAACTATTCTGTAACATTAAATTTTGCTAAAACTTCACCAAGATCTTGTTTATCTGCAGAGTCTGAATAAACTCAGTAGATCAGCAGCTGCTGGACTGGACGCACGCCTTTGATGTCTTTATTGTGGCATAGAACTGTCTTCTTACAGTTGCTGTTACTGATATTTTATCACTTTAACAAATCATTAATCTTTATTATGGACAAAAACTGTGGAACATTACACAATTACCAGGCAAAAACATTAATGTTCGTTTGGTTGTGATGTTTTAAAATCAAAAGAAAGTTAAATATATTCAGGTTTTATGTAGAACTGGACAGGATGTAAGAATGTTTTTTGGCCAGGCAACCAAAACATTTATTAATAAGTTTTATAATTATTGACAAACATCTTTATCTTTGCTTGTCTTCTTTCCATCAAAGTGCAAGTGAAGGCGGTTAGGGGGAAATGATAATGTCAGCAGAGGAGGTTCCTAAATAACCTGCTGTACATTCACATATGTTCATTGCTGCTTTTTCTGTGTGGAGGTGGGAATGTATGCACGACATGAGGCCTTGACATGTGTGTTCATGTTTGAGTGTGTGCATGTCTGTGTGGGTGTTTGCACTGTATGTTCTATGTCATCTGTGTGTGTGTGTGTGTAAATTATGTGAGCGTGGGTGAGCATGCGTCCTTGTGTGTGTATAATAGTGGTGTATATTTCAGTGTCAGTGCATGCTCGCCTGAAAGTGTGTTTTTAAGTATGTGTGTGTGTTTTTTTGTGTATGTGTGGGTACAGGTGTTGCAGCTGTTTTTGCATTTCTGTGTTTGTAGCATTTGTCGAGGTTTCTCTTTTGTTCTTGTATAGTCTTGATTCCCTCTCTCACACACACACAGCACGCACAAACACACACACTCAGCCGTTTCTTGGTGTGACGCCCAGATTTGAAATGCATAGTGTTTCTGTTGCTTTTGATGGAATAACACTGTATCTGCCTCGAGGGAAACGTAAACCTACTATTCCAACACTGGTTTCCAAATTGATACACTCGCTCGCTGAATTCACACGGCTCTTTCTTCCCCCCTCCGTCTCCTTCCTATGGGCTGTTTTGCTGCTTAAATCTTCACCGAGCCGAGGAAAGGCCTCAGCGAGTTGAGCGCGTGGTCACAGTAAAGACAAACTAGTGTCCGTGCGCTTCAGGTCAAAAAACAATCGACTCCCCAGACCCCACAGATCAATTTTTCCACAAGCAGTGAACAAGAGAGCCTGCATGTCCTTTCCACGCCTTCAGTGATCTCACCCGGGGTTGTTTTCTGTATAACAATCATTAATATTCATGGTGCATACACACTAGCGTTAGAACTGCTGCTGCCGCCCAGCTAAGCAAGCGTTACCATCAAAATTTATATTGTACAGCGGTGGGCTGCCTTGTTCCTCTGACGCCCTGTGAGACTGTGGAATGGCATGAGTGGTGGGTGTTTGATTCAGAATGCAGAGGAGGTGCTACGATCAGACTGTTGATGTAATCAGGAGTTTGCCTTGGCTGTTCTCCACACCTTCAAGGTGATTCTGGGTGATCATCTAGACACAAATGGAGGAACTCATTACATTTCGTCTTTAGGAGGCTTAGTACTCAGCAACCCGATGTTACATGCAGTGAATTTCTTTTCAAGATGTGTTGAGCATCTGAGGCGTCTCACTGTTCGCTGGTGGAGGAGATTTCAACAAACAACCAAGTAGAGGTCTTCCATGACCTGAGAGTTTATTCCCTTGTGGTTTGTCAGGGTTGTTTTCAAACAGGATGAAAGTTGGTTTCATTTCAAAGACATTTAAAAACCACCCGAGGATTTGATTGCAGAAATACGTATTTCTTTGATTTTCTCAGAGAATTTGATGATTGATTCCCTGGCGTTTAGCTGTCTGGAAGAAGCGTCTAACAAGTCACCTAACACTTCCAGTCACGAGGTGAGCTCTGAAACTCTGGGTGGGTCCAGTCTTTATAAACTGTGTTGTCTGGCTGACATTAATCAAGCTGACAGGATTTAACTCCAAAGTGTTTCAGAAATCAGTTGTAAATGTAAATCAGTTGAAATCATGTGTATAGAATGAGGCGCAATCATCTTCCTCAGTTTTAAACATCAACTAGGTTGAGAGATGGAACGACAAAAACAATTAAAGGAGAAAAAAGCAAGAGTAGCTGAGTTGTTGAGGGGCAAGAACAGTTTCAATGCATGGCACTGATTCTACAAGTCTCTGGACTCTACTGGAGGATGAACACCATTTGTCCAAAACATATTCCTCATTTTGACAGGGTGGGTGGAGACATCAGTCCAAAATCTGTATGGGTGTTTTGATTGTGCTGAAAGCCGGTGACTGTGAAACCACAGCATATGATTACTGTTACCACTGTGTTTTGGAGCTGGTTGCGCAAGATGGTCAGGAGACGCATCTCTCTCAGCCTCGGGAGCTCTGCCTCCCTTGCCCTTCTCTGCTGCTTGGGTTTGCTAATTCCTGAAAATTTTTGGGTGACAAATTTCCCTGGTTATACATTTCACTCTGTCTGAGCAGCCTCTCAAGCCTCAGGTGAGTGGCAAAACGGTTTGAAAATCTGGAGAAAGCCAGTGGTGCTTCAAATAGGAAACACAATTTATTCCTGACAAACTGGCACCCTGCTGACAGCATGGATTTCCATTAAGCTCTGGCGGTGGAGAATGGGACACTTTTTAGATGGACTATTTCCACAGAAGCTTAGAAATTTAATCATTGATGAGGTCGGTGCAGGAAGCTTTATTAGAAACAATTTACAACCCTTCTGCTCACTGCATCTGCTCCTGGTTTCTGATAATAGAGGCCGGGCTCTCTGAATATACGGGGAGTGTTGTGGGGGTGGTGAGGAAGTAATGCCTAGTGTTTGAGGGACTGACTCAGGAGGTGGGAAACAGTCAACAGTGGTGACACACTTTAATTTAAGGCTGTCTTTCTTTTTACCTGAACTTGGCTGAACATCAGTTCGGTGGGAACCTCAGGACACATTACAATTGATTTGTACCGTTAATTGAAGACACTTCGTTTCAATTTATCGAGCACCACGTTGAGATATAAACCGGCGTGAAATACAGGCATGTGGCTTATCCTACATAAGCAGAATCTATGTTTGTATTAATTTCCTGTGTTGGGTAATTAAGTTATCTATCTTTGAATCAAAGATAACCTGATGATGGCTCTAGTTTTGGGGGCCGTGCAGATCATTTGATTTGGGAGATTCCAGATGCTCATGGTGATTTCCAACTTCTGTAGCTCTTTTCATGATAATGAAATACCGAAAAACTTACGCCATCTTCCGTTAATAAAACAGCATTCAAGGATATGACAGACAGCAACATTACATTTGAAATATCAGTTCACTAATTGGCCTATTGACATAACAGCTGATCAGTAAACTGACAGAAACTAGAGGAGTTCTTTACGCGGCACCACCACAGCAGTGGGCCAGTTCTTCTTCTTGGCGTTGCCATCTGACCAGCGGTGCAGGCGTTGAGTTCTGCCTGATAAGCACTGCGGCGCCTCCACTCCTTCCTCAGGCGGTCCCATGTGCCAGGTGATCCTCATATGAGCCTAAAGAGACAAGGAGAAAGAGAGAAAGAGAGAGAGTGAGGCAAACAGAGCTGGAGATAAACAAAGGGTTATATTATCGTTCATTATCGGGTTCCCTGTATTTGTATTAATCTTTATTAGAAACATACATGTGGAAACACACTGACGGACAGAACTCCACCTCTTAAGGAAGAGGGTTTCAATTTAGGTCTATCAAACACAAAGTTTCATAACTGTGATTTAGCAATAAACAGCTTTAATAAACTATCTGGCAGGCTGCCGTTTGCACCTCGTGAACTACCAGATGAAAGCTTATTTTCTCAGTCAAAAGTCGACAAGTAGATACTGAGGAAGCTTTCCTGTATGCAATCACCCTCAAACTTTGGCCAAATAGCCCCTTTGAACAATCGTGCTCCACTGGTGAAGAGAAAACAAAATGTACTGTTTAACCTGTAAAGCACCAGATGGAGTGGGTTACATCAGGACACATTTAACTGTTGACTCTCTTTAAAATCTTTTGCAGCATTAAGTGAAGAGAACGTATTTTTACATGTTTTGCATCTCATAGCAGCCATCCACCTACCGCCACAGTATTCATAATTAAAACCAGTACGACTTTGTGATCAACGCTGCCAGCAAATGAGCTTGGCACATAAAAACCACAGCAAAAAGGCCATCATGTTGTTTGGTACTGAGAGCTAACAGATTGAAGCTCTAATCTGACGGAGGCTGCAGCTGTTTTTCCATGACCCTGGAAGTCAACAGCCCTTGCACACCTAGAAAGTATGGGCGTACGGTGGTTTGTAATGGATGAGGCAGAAATGAGCTGGTGGCATGGTTCTTTAAATGGCTCTGGCGATGATTTATGGTGTGATTGCAGTGGGGCTGATGCCAAATCGATTAACTTCAAAAAAGGCTAATGGCTCACAAAGGCGAGGAGGTTTGTTTTAAAATGGAAGGCAGGCGCAGCTTGGCGTCCGGCTGGAAGATAATGGAAGCTGTCCTGTCGAATGCATTTAATGTGATTTTATCATACATAACACATGGGCAATTATGTCCAGCTGATCTGACTTGTTATCTAGTAGTGAGCTTAACGCAGGCTCAGAGTGAACAACAGACTTCACCTCTTCACAGCTAGCGTGCTGTGGCTAAGCAACAGGCCAAGACCTACTAACACAAGGCACAGCTGTAACACTAGCCATTCCTTGTGCCAACCATGTCGCTCTCTTCAACTGGAGCAGCTAAAGCAGCATTGCTGGAAGCACAAGCTGCGACCCTGTACCTGCAACCGCCTTATCAACAGCAGGAGGTCTAGATCCTTCAAAGACACACCACACACACTACAGGCTGAGCTACAGACATTGCACCAAAGGCTGCATATGTAAACTGATCCACATAAGGGTCACACAGGCCTTAAGTCCACCACACACTCACATAATTTTGAAGCCAATGCTCACACCAAACATTTTGCGCTCTGGAATGCAACTGCCGCCACTATGCATAAAGTGCACGTGCAGGATGCATGCAGATTGCCTACTCTGCACTCCATTCATACATACACACTGACTTACAAACGCATGTGGTGAAGCATAAATACATAGAAAGTGTCTATGGAACACACACACACGCATCACCATCAGATTTACCTCCACCACCTGCCTATATCTAATGCCAGGTAATAGGGTTTTATGACATAAAAGGTTAATCAATCAAAATTACTGAGATCACAGCAGTAACTCAGACCATCCCACCCTGCGGGAAGGCTATTAAAGTGTAATAAAAAACTACTACCATATAAGACTTTGACCGCCATTGTCATCTGGGGCCCGGCAGCATGGCGGAGAATGACGTAATCGCTGCTCATTTCGGATGGGTGGGGGCTGAAGAGAGAGGGTGAAAAAAAATCATGTGCGGATATGTGAAGATTCAGTGGGTGATGACGTGTCGTTAACAGTGATCAAAGTTGGTTGGGGTTATTGAACAATATCTCTTATTCATGGGTTAATATTTCAGGTGTGAGACAGGATGTCTGTTTGTGTCAATTCAGTTAATGAATCATCGTTCTTCTGTGGGGTTTGGTTTGGTTTATCTTTATATTGTGCCTCTGGACTGGTGGTGGCATCAACAGTTCAC